>PVJX010022401.1:0-30594 GCA_004027295.1 Dolichotis patagonum
AATGCTAATCCTGCTCTTGGTGGGAATGGGCCTCACTGGCGCTGTAGCTACAGGGACTGCTGGCCTTGCTGTTGCCCTAGACAAATATTCTGACTTATCTAACTAGCTGTCTGAAGATGTTCAAGCCTTATCCTTCACTATACAGACTCTCCAAAATCAACTAGACTCCTTAGCAGAGGTCATCCTACAAAATAGATGAGGGTTAGACCTACTCACAGCAGAACAGGGAGGGATCTGTCTTGCCTTACAGGAAAAGTGCTGCTTTTATGTCAACCAGTCCGGCCTTGTGTGTGGAAAACTCCAAGAACTAGAAGATCGACTCCAACAACGTCTGCAACAAATGGCTACTAGCCCCTTCTCCCCCATGTGGGGGGGGCTCTTTCCTTATATTGCCCCCCTTCTGGGATCCCTAGCTGCCTTATTGTTATTTCTAACTGTTGGCCTTTTCATCTTCCAGAGGATCATGAGGCTTCTTAAGGATAGAATTGACGAATTCATGGCAAAGCCCATTCAGGTACATTATCATCAACTGGAGATGGCAGATCAACAAACTTATCGGGAAATGATTCCCACAAATGGCCCATATTGATGATGTGGCCCAGATGCCTTGAGGTACTAGACGGGCAGCCAGAGATGGGCAACTTGGACATTTGTGCTACACCACCAGCCACCTAAGACAGGCACAGGACCAACTGCTGTCCTGCAGACCAATGATGGGTAAGGCTCGGTCCGGTTCACACATGGAGTCCATGTCCCAAGACAGGCACTGTCTTCACAAGGCCTGCCATACTCCTGATTTTATAAAATGATAAGGGAGGAGATGTAAGGAGCAGTGTGATAGCCTCACTGCTGCCGCCCCATCCTGCCCTCCTGTGGACATTTAGTGCGTCTGCCTACATTGCCCATGATCCTCTCTGCCTGGCCAGACATGACTGCGACCTATCCAGTCTCTCCACAACATCTCTGCCTGATGATGACAATTTCCTGCCCTCACCCTATATAAACCATGTTCACTTCCTCAATAGACGAGACTTGATTGGAACTGCTCAACTTGTCTCTGTCTCTCTTTCCTCTTGCCCTGCCCCCCATCCCCATTCCCTCTCCAGGTGAGACCCATGGACTGATCCATGGGCTGGATCAGTGGTCCACCAAGCCATCTAGCTAAATCCTGAGTGACCCCAAACATATGGGCAATACACTCAAAAAGATAAATAAGTTTCCAATATGTAGTGTGGGAAAATGGTATGACAATCATTTGTCTACTATTTTATTCATCAATCTGGGTTTTAAATGTGAAAATTCTCCAGAATAAAATCACCTTTCTAACTGGTACTTATACTACTACTTATTTCACAAATAATTTTAGGAGTGTTACTGAGTATTCAATAGAATACATCCACTTTTGTAAGTTATCTTCAGTGAGCTACACAAACGTTTTAAAAGACAAAGTTTTATTTTTAGACAAAATTTAAATTTGCCTCATCACACAGGAAAATGGGAGAGGAGATAAAGAATTTGATTCCTAGTATACAAGTTGTACTTGGAGGAGAAAAAGTATTAATACCTTCTAAACTTTGCTTGCTCTTTACTGATCTAGGGTTTTCAAACCACACTCAGTTCCTCTTAAAAAACAGCTCAAAACATCAGGTTTGTTATAGTGTTGGTACTCTTAGGGATAGATTCATCCACAAAGCAAGTAAATTTTTATAGAAATTCAAAGGCAAAATGATATTCAGTGGACTCTGTAAAAGTAATAATCAGCAAAATGTCAATAGAGAATTTAAGGAGGTACTTAGTAAAGACACAAAATTCCTTAATTCACTACCTGTGTTCTTACAGGCTTACCACTGAACCTTTTTGCTGTATGTATTGCCTATTCCCAGGAGCAGTTCATACAGACTTCATGCAGCAAATGACAGGGTCAGAAGACTATAAAGATCAATGCTTCAGTTCCTGGTGATCCATTTTTGGAACACCCAAAACATCAGAACATAAAGAAATATTTTTTCTTGAAATTCTTATTCTTTGAATTTTTCTAGAAAATATATGGGAAGTTCATGCAAAGGGTTAAAAAAAGTCAATCTTAGGATAAATAGGTTTGCTTGTTTCCTAACACTCACTCAGTGTTTATCTAGCATTGACCATGTCTCATTATTCTCTTAGCTATATATACATAAGAATTTTTGTTTCTGTTTATTATGCTATTTCCATAAGAACCATCTAAATCACAAATCATAATGAAAAAGAGAATCTTAGTAATGACTTAACTCATTAGTTGTGATCCCATATAAAGCATTTTCCTTTCTACATTTCATCAAATGATTCAAATGGAGCTACCCTTTAAGTCCTGTGTGCATCTTTCCTTAGATTAAATTTCATACAGATTTAAATTATCTATATGTAAATGTAGATATCTAAAAAGTGAATATGGAGATATATAGACATAGTCACATATATTTAAATACAGATATATCAGGTCATACAATATCTTCTGAGGTTTTTAAACTCAAAACTCCTGAGACTTAAAAGTCATGTCTTGCTTTAAAATATTAATTTTAAGTGCTTTCTTTACATGAAAACACAGTTCATTCATCTATTCTTCTCTTAATGGATAAAGCTTATTTCCATGTTTTTGCTCTTCCAGTGATCCTACGGACCTTCCCCCAAATGTCTCTGAGTGAATATATATGTGATTTCCTTGGAAATGGAATCACTGATTCCAAATAATGTGCATTTAGAATTTCATGTAAAAATATTAAATGGTTAAGTTTTGGGATAATTTAGATTGTCCACATGTAATCTCTAAGTGTTAGTGTAGATTGATGATTTCTCCAATATGTGATATTGTCAGATTTTTTTTTAATTATCACCAACACAAATCAGAAAAAAGCTAGTATCTGGATTTTCATTTCACTGATCATAGCGTACATTCAGAAATTTATTAATAAGAAATGTTTTATCAACTATCAAATATCTGTTCTCCATTTTTCCTGATTTATATTGAATATTTTTTCAGTTTCTTGGCTATTTGTGGAAGATTTTACATTATTCCTAATATATATTATTTGTCATTTGTGAGGGTACAAATACATTACCAATGTGTAAATTGAATTTTACTGTCATTAAGGTATGAGTTGATAAATTATTTTGCCTAAAGTGATTATATTTCACATTATGAAAATTAAAGAAAATTTGAAGTAGTAGTATAATAAATGCCCATTTTTAGCAGTGTTCACTCAAGATGAACACCAGTATCAGCTGATTTTTACACTTTTGCTGTTAATGTAGTTTCATGTGCATATTATTTTATGAATTACTTGAAAGGAAATTTTTGGTATCTGCTACTTTATTTTTAATTACTACACTAAGAATTTCCTAGTATCAAGTACCTTTTCTTACATAGCGATATCATCTTTATCCTTTAAAATGATAATGCTTTCCCCTTTTTAAAAAATAATTTCTACAAATCCATATAATGTAATGTCAATATTCAAATTTTCTCGTTAGTTCTTAAATTGTTTTTTAGAGATTTGAAAAATATAACCAAAGTAAAACAATATTATTTTGGTTTTAATGTTCTTTCTTATCTCAAGCAATTCTTTTACCTTTTTCTTTTTCTTGTTTTTTGTAACCTTGTTTTTCATACCATTGAATTTGTTGTGGTTGTTGTTGTTTTGTACCAGGGATAGAACTCACGACTGAGTGCTTGCAAGGGAGGTGCTTATGCTGCTGAGCTAAACCCCTGGAGTACCATTGAAATTTTGAGGAATATAATCTTTTTTTTTTTAAGAATGCCTTTCATTCATAATTTTAGTGATTGTTTCATTAGACTTAGAGCAAACAGTTTTCCCATTAACACTTCTTAAACTTGTATTCTTGTGGTTTATTTCATTATTAGTACGTGTTAGCAGTAAATAGTAATTGGATTCATCCTGGGGCGGTGTTACTTGTGCATAGCATGTTAATTTTTTTATCCCTTTTCTTTCTCCTCACTCGCCCTTCCCTCTGTCCCTTTATCCCCTCCACTTTTGCAAAATATTTATCTCAATCTTTCCTATCTTTTTTTATTTATTTATATTCTCATGTAGCAGAAACCATGTGGTAATTAATCTCCGTATCTCCTTCATTTCATTTACATTATGGTCTCAAGGTGCATTCATTTCATGCATGTAAATTCCTTCTTTATACCAGAATAATACTCCATTATGTGTATATACTAGATTTTCTGTATGCATTCATCTGTTGATTGATATATAGGCTGTTTCCAAGATTGAAATATTTTGAATTGTGCTGCTATAGACATGGGTATGCATGTATAACTGAAACATAGTTACTTTAAGTCTTTTGGGAGAAGATGTCTGGAAAGAAAATACCTTGGTCAAATAGAATTTTAATTTTTAGTTTTTCTAGGAAACTGCATACTGATTTCCATAGTAATTATACTACTTCTCATTCCCACTGATAATGTGCAAGTGTTCCTTTTTCACTGTATCTTCTCCAGCATTTGTTATCATTTGATATTTTAATGATGGTCATTCTTTCTGGCATAAGATAGTATCACAGTGTTGCTGTAATTTGCATTTCTGTAATGACCAGTGATGTTATACATTTTTTCATTGATTTATTGTCCATTTGAATTTCTTCTTCTGAGATGTGTTTATTTAAGTTTTCATTTTTTTAAAATGTGACTTTTATTTGGGAAGGTCTAATTTTTAGTTCTTTAGATATTCTAGGTATAATCATGTGTCCCAGGTGTACCTGGCTATGTTTTTCCCATTCTATAGGTTGTCTCTTCACTCTGTTGATTGTTTCCTTTACTGTGAAGATTTTTAATTTGGTATAATGCCACTTTTTAGTTCTTAATGTTATTTCTTTTGCAATTGAGATTTTGTTCAGAAAGTCTTTGCCTACACGTATGTCTTCAAGAACTTCACCTAATTTATCTTCCAATAGAATAAATATTTCTGTTTTAATATTTAGACTTTTGCTCCATTTTGATTTTTAGTTTAGTATATAGCAAGAGAAATGGGTCTATATTCAATCTTCTGAAGGCGGATAATGGGTTTTTAAAACATCATTTGCTAAAGAGCCTGTCTTCCTCCAGTGTATGTTTTTGGCCTCTTTGTACAAATATCAGATAGTTGAATTTGCTCAGAGTGGTTTCTACATGATCTATTCTATCTCATTGATCCCCATATCTACTCTTTTTCTAGTACTACGCTGTTTTTAACTTTCTAGATTTATGCTTTAATTTGGAATCTGGGATGGCGATGCAACATGCTTTGATCTTGTTGCCCAGGACTGCTTCTGCTCTTTGTTTCTGCATAAAAACTTTGTAGTGAACACTATTGGCTTCTTATTGTGTTACATTGGAAACCCACTTAGATCACTTGTCCCATTGTTGTAGTACTTTAGTGTTTGAGGAACTAGTTAAAGAATTGCTGACCAGATGTTTTAATCATAAAGATATTTTCCCTTTACATTTAGGAAAAATATCTGTGGTGTAGCATTACAGTAGCAAATAACTTCAATGTGCATTGAACTAATTACCTATTACAACTATAATATTAGAGGTTGCAAAATAGTTACTTTCTAATTCAATTAGCCCTTCTACACATTTTAGTTAATAAATTCTACTAAAAACTTTGCCTTTGCTATATTTTTAAAGAGATTATTTAAAGACTAATTTTAGGTTCAACAGCAAAACTTCTTCATACAGAGCATTTTCCAAGCTTCCCGTATGAAGACACCTCAAAAACTTAATGATGTATCTACTCTATGATCTAGACAGTCCTTTTCTATATGATCTAGTTAGTCCTTTCAAAGGAAATGAAATCAGCATAGCAAATAGATAACTACATCTACTTCTTTAATTCACACTAGCAACCAGATGTCCATCAAGGGCGCATCTATACACAATAAAATATTACTTAAAGAATGATGAAATCCTGTAATTTGCAGCAATACAAAAAGAATTGGAGGACTTATGTTAAGTAAAATAAACTTGGCACAGAAAGATAAATATGGCATATCTCCCTTTGTATGTGGAACTAAAAGATATCATCTTGCATGTAGAATGTCAGTTGCTAGAGGTTGGGAAAGATGGGAAGCATAGATAAAAGAGGGGCAAATTTGAATAGTGCACACTGTATGCACTGAAATATCACACCAAACCTCATTAAATGTACACTTAATATGATTAATTAAAACTAAAATAAATCATATGAAATGCATGTCACTGTAGTCTCATTTGTTTTCTTTAAAATATAATGGTTTATGATCAGTTACTGCAAATATTGTTGTATTTAGTTATTTTTATCTCCAAGCCATTATCCCTCACATTTTAAACATTTTATTAGTACACATTCATATTACATGATCTGATTTACTTTTGGAAGTTGGCCCATGCATTTAACATATATAAATCAATTTAAATCTATTACCCATTTCTCCTGTTCTTCTTCCTTCTTATATGTCCTCTTCTCTGTCTCTAGAAATCTACTTCCTGGTTTCTTGTCCTTCTTTTAAATATTTATGTTTTATTCTACATAATTTTTTAGATTTCCCATGTAGGAGACATGACATGCTATTTAATTTTCTGTATCTGAATAATTTCACTTAACATGAAGATTTCTAGTTCCATTCCTTGTTGTGAAAATGATGATTGCATTCTTTTTCATGACTGAGTAATATTCCACTGTATACACATCGCAGTTTTTATGAATTTTTATTTTAAAGAGATTAGAACGAATCAAAATAAAACACAATAAAACAGATAAAAAAACCAGTGTAAGTGAAAGTGGACTTCAAAACAATGGAAAATCAACAATGGTTAACACAATTCCTCCTGTTGTCTCCAAAATAGCTGCAGATACCTTCAGACATAGTAAAAATCAAACAAAACAGAACAGAATAGAACCGATGAAAAAAATGAATGCAATAAAGCACTTCAAAACAAATAGTAAATCCAAAATGACTACCATAATATATCTTGTTATCTTTGAGATAGCTGCCCTTGCCATCAGATATATTAAAATCAAACAAAACAAATCACAATAAAATTCAACCTAACAAAACAATGAAAATGACACAGAACTTTGAAACAAGATAATAGGGAATTAACACTGGCTACCACCTTCAGAAAGAGATCCCTCATAGACGTTCCATCGCTTATTGCTATCCTCTGAATAGATGATCAGATTACCAGCTTTAGACCTGCAAAGTCAGTGAAATACTAACCACTACAAGCATTAACTTGTATTTTACCTCAGTAACTATCGTCACAGCCTGTGTTTCTCTGAATTATCCAGTTGCTTATGTAGGGGGGGGTGGAAGATGTGGGAGTGTGGGTGTATTGATTCTTCTTGTTCCCAGCCTACACACCAGAAATGGCTGACATCTACCTCCCAGTCCCCGTGGCTCCCACATGGCACAAATTCACAGGGAGGGATTGCTTCTTGTTGACTTCTTCTCTTCCCCCACAGTCTGTGAATGGTGCTGACTCATAGGAAAAGGCTGGGGTCTGGCTGACCACCAGCAGCCCACACATGGCGCAAATTCACAGGGAGGACTTACTTCTTGTTGACTTGTTGTGCTCTTCTCCCACAGTCTGCAAATGAGACTAACTCATGGGAAAAGGCTCGTGTCTAGCTGTTCCCTCAGTGGTCTGTGCATAGTGCTGATTCACAGGGAAGGCTACACAACATTTTCTTTATTCATTCATTTGTTAAGTTGCATCTGGGCTGTTTCTACAGCTTAGCTATTGTGAATTGCCTTGCTATAAACATGAGTATGCATGTGTCACTATAGCTCATAGTTTTTAATTCTTTTGGAACTATGCCTAAGGGTAGTATAAGTATAGTATAGTATAGTATAGTATAGTATAGTATAGTATAGTATAGATTAGTATAGATCAAATGGTATTAGAATGTTTAGTATTATAAGGAATCTCCATATTACTTTCCATAGTGGCTGTACCAGTTTATACTAACAATCTAGGTGGGTTCATTTGCCCACACATCCTCAGCAACATTTATTGATTTTGTGTTCCTGATAGGTGTTCTGACTGAAATGAGATGGAATTTCAACGTGATTTTAATTTTGTTTCTCAGATGGCTAGTGACACTGAATATTTTTTTGGCCATTTGAACCTCATCTTTGGGAATTTCCTTTTGAGTTCATTTGCCCACTTTTTATTGGGGGTCATTTTATTTAGATTTTTTTTTGTCTTTTTGTGACAAGGCCTCAATACGCAATTCAAGATATCCTTTAATTCACTTTGTAGCACAGGCTGGTCTCTAATTTGCAATGATCCTCTTGCCTCAGCCACCAAGTGCCACAATTACATGTGTGCACTACCACATCAGGCTAATTTTAAAATTGTTCATATATTCTAGATAATAGAGTATCAAAAGAGTAGCTAAGAAATGTGTTTCTCTACTCAGTGGATTACTTCTTCACTTTTTAAATTTCTAGGGTGTGAAGAAACTTTTTAATTTCATGTAATCCAATTTATTTATTATTTTTATTTAGTTATCTATCTATTTATTTATTTGATACCTGGGATTGAACTCATGAACTCACGCTTGCCAAGCAGGTGCTTGTGCAACTATGCTAAATCCCTGGCCCTGTAGTCCCATCTATTGATTCTTGATATTATTTCCTGTGCTTCCCGTCCTGTACAGAAAGTCTTTGCATGTGATTTGAAGTGTTTCACTTAAGTTGTTTTACAGTTATTTTCTTAGTATTTCTACTTTATATCTAGGTCTTCTTTCAGTGGTGTCTGATATTAGTACAGAGTGAGAAATAGTGATCTAGTTTTAATTTTTGCACATTGATTTCAAGTTTCCCCAGCACCATTTGTTAAAAATACTGTCTTTTCTCCAGCATATGTTTTTGGCCTCTTTGTCAAATATGTTAGCTTAGTGTATGGTTTTTTTGTGTGTGTGTTTCCT
This sequence comes from Dolichotis patagonum, assembly GCA_004027295.1. Classification (NCBI taxonomy): domain Eukaryota; kingdom Metazoa; phylum Chordata; class Mammalia; order Rodentia; family Caviidae; genus Dolichotis; species Dolichotis patagonum. Next base: position 8,955 of record PVJX010022401.1, read on the forward strand.
ATTCTATTCCATTGGCATACATTTGTGTTTTTGTGTTAGTGCCATGTTGTTTTTGTTAGTATGAGCTTATATTATAGCTCAAAATCCAGTATAGCAATTCCTCCAGCATTGTTTTTTTGTGCTCAGTATTGCTTTGGCTGTTCTGTGTCTTTTCTGTTTCCAGATAAAATTCAGTATTATTTTTTATAGTTTTGAAAAGAATGTGCTTGTTATTTCTCTAGGGACTCCATTTAAAACTATAGCTAGCATCTGATCTTAACAATATTAATTCTGAAAATCCAAGAACAAGGGACACCTTTGCATTTTATAAGGCTCTTTTCAATTTCTTTCCTCAGAGTTATGTAATTTTTATTATAGAGTTCTGCCTCTTTGCTTAGGCTGACTCTTAGGTGTGTAAAGTTTTTGAAGTTTTTGTGATTGGAATTGTTTTCCTGTATCATTCTCATTAGATTAATTATTGCTATACAGGAATGCAATCGATTTTTGTGCATTCATTTTATATTATGCCACTTTGATGAATTTGTTTTTTATTTTCAGATCTAAAAGACTTCTGGTGGAGTTCTATTTTAATCTTCTGTATAAAGAATCATATCATCTGCTATTAGGGATTATTTAAATTTTCCATTGCAATTCATATACCTTTTATTTTTTTTTTGTCTGATAGCTCTGGCTAAAATATCAAAAACTATGTTGAATAGGAGTGTGAGAGTTGGCATACTTGTATTATTCAAGTTTTTAGAGTGAATGATTTTATTTTTACCACAATGAATATGAAGTTGACTGTGGGTCTGTCAACAAATAACTAATATTTGACACATGGGCCAAAGATACAGATTTTCTCATTTTAAGGCAAGTCTTTCTATGCTTAATTTCCATACCTAATAGAATTTTTACCATGAAATGATGTTGGACTTTTGTCAAGGGATTTTTCAGCTTTTATTGAGGGGATTGTATACATTTTATATTTGATTTTTTATGCGGTGTATTATGTTTATTGATTTACATATGTTGAAACAGTCTTGAATCCTTTGGATAAAAATGAATTAGGCACAATATTTGATCTCCTTAATATGATATGGAATTCTGCTAGTGAGTATCTTGTTGAAGATATTTGCCTTTATGTTTATTAAAGATATTGGTCCATATTTTTTGTTTTTTGTTGAGAACTAATCTTGTTTTAGTGTCAGGGTAATTTTGTCTTTAAAGAATGAATTTTGGAGAATATCTTCCTTTGTCTTATGTATAAAAGTTTGTGGAGCACTGATGTTAGTTTTCTAAATATCTGGTAGAATACAGCTCTAAAGCAATCTAGATCTGAGCTTTTCCTAGTTGGTATATATTTTAAACTGCCATTTAAATACCATTTCTTGTTATTGATCTGTTTAGATATTTTTATATTAGTGCCATTCAGATTCAGTTATTACCCTTGAAGAACTTTATGCTTTATTTTATCAATTGGTTATCTGTGTATAATTGCACAATTTATTTGTATTGGTACATGTTCACAGTACATAATGATTGGATTCATCATAAGAAGTTGGCACAAATATGTAACACACTTACATGTTTTTAATCTCTTATCATACCTTCTCTCATGGCTGAATTTATTTCCCTAACTTACTGCCCCTCCTTGTTCATCTTTTTCCTATTATCTGTCTTTATTTTTCTCTTTATTTACATTATGAGTTTCTCATGTAAAAGAAACCATGTATTATTTAAGCTTGTATGCATTTCCATTAAAATTAAGGTCCAAAGTTATAGTCATTTTCATACCAATGACTTAACTTTCTCTTTTTATAGCAGATAAATATCACATTTAAATCCATTCATCTGTTGATGGACATATAGGATTACAAGATTTAGCTGTTAGGAATTGTAGTGCTATGAATATTGATATGCAAGCATCACTGTACTGGAATGTATTTAAAACTTACAGGAAAATATCTAAAAGGAACATAGTTGGATAAAATGGAATTTATATTTTTAGGTTTGGGGGCATCTCTATACTGATTTCCATAGTAGTTTTACTAGTTTATAATTTTCCAACAATAAAGAAAGTTTCTTTTTATCCCACAGCCTTGCTAACATTTGTTATCTTGTTTATTCATGATTGTCATTCTTTCAGGAGTAAGATGGAATCTCAGTGTTGTTGTAACTTGCATTTCTCAAATGACCAGCAATGTTGGATACATTTTCCTATATTTATTGGCCATTTGTGTTTCTTCTTCTGAGAAGTGTCTGTTCATTTTAGTAGCCCATTTTTTGTTTGGGTCTTTTATTTTGGGTGGTCTGATTTACATTCTAGATCTTAATCCTTTCGCTGAGGACTAGCTGCAAAATTTTTTTTTCTCATTTTGTAGGTTGCCTCTTCAGGCCAACTGTTGTTTCTTTTGCTATGTAGCTTTTTAATTTCATATGCTCATCTCATTTGTTTGCCCTTGATGCTATCTCTTGTGCACTGAAGTATTGTTCAGAAAGTCTTTGCCTATATCTATATCTTCAAGAGTTTTACATATTTTGTCTTCCAGCAGATTTTTTAATTTTTATGTCTTTGACCCATTTTGATTTTTGTTTGGTGTATGGTGAGTGACATGGGTGTAAATTCACTCTTCTACATGTAGATAGCCAGTTTTCCTAACATCAGTTATCAAAGAAGCTACCTTTGTTCTCACGTGAATTTTTGACCCCTTGTCAAAGATCGTGCAGCTGAATGTGCTTAGAGCTTTTCATCTATTTTCTATTGTATTCCATTGATTTATAAGTCTGTTGTTGGTTTGTTTTGTTTTTTACCAAAACGACACTATTTTTTACATTGTAGCTTTGCAGCACAATTTTGAGTTTGGGATTGTGATTTTTCCTGCCTTAACTCTTGATGCTCAAAATAGTTTTTGTTATTCTAGGTCATTTTGGGTTCCATAAAAATTTTATAGTGGTTTCCTCTAGTTTTGAAAAGAACACTATTCTTTTTATTAGCATTGCATTAAATCTGTATATTAATTTTGGAAGTATGGGCATTTTGATTATATTCATTCTACCTATCCAGATATAAGGGATATGTTTTCATTTTCTTTTTACTTTTTATTTACTGTGTTGACTATTGCTGCTGTAACAAACTGCCACAAACTTAGTGACTTATGCAACAACATAAAATTTTGAGATTCAGATATCCAAAATGGGTCTTACTGGCCTAATATCTTGCTAAGAACTCTAAAGAAAAATCTCTTTCCTTGCCTTTTCCAGCTTCTGGCAGGGGAGTGATAATCCTGTATCAGTAGCAGGTTTCTATCTTCAAAATCAGAAATGGGGGAAGGGGTTTTAATTTTTGTCATGTTGTGCACTCAGATATTAACTTGCCCTCCTCTTATAAAGACCTTTAGTCCACCCAGATACTCCAGAATAATCTCTCCATCTCAAGGTCATCTGATTAGAAACTTTGATTCTATCTGCAGTCTTAATTCCTTTTTGTCATATTACATAAAAGGGATAGCCAAAAGATATGATGAATGTTTGCATTTTTAAAAGCATTACAGTAACAGACACATTGCCAAAAACAAAATGATAAATGTGTATAAGAGGATTTTAAGGGGAATTAATGGCGATGTATCACTTATTGCAAATTTTCTTTTTTATTTTAAAGAGAAAAAATAAAAATAATAATAAAAGTGTTTCAAAATAGATTAGTAGCAGAGTCCCAATAATTGATGCAGTGCATCTTGTTGTCTTTTTAGTAGTTAATATTGCAAAACATTCTTTTCAAGGCACTAAGAGAAACTGTATACCATAGGTTCTAGTATGTTCTACTGGGATTAGTTTTGATTCTAGGAGCTAACTTCTTTCTTAAATTATTCTGTAACCCATTGGTTGCTTAAGGATATACTGCTTAATTTCCACACATTCTCCTAATTTCTCGTGTTTCTTTTGCTGAAACCATTTCCAGCTTTAGAACACTGTGGTTTGATAACATGCATGGGATTATTTCAATTATTTTTCCTTTACTTAAGTTTATTTTATGGGCTAGCATGTAGCTATAGCTTATGGGACAGCATTTTTTGAGTAAAGTTCTATGTCCTGCTAAAAGGAATTTATATTCTGCTGTTGTAGAGTGAAATGCCGTTTATATCTATAAGTGTAATTTTCTAAGTTTTGTCCAATTCTGAAATTTCTTTGTTCTATTTTTTTCTGATTATTCTATCCATTTGTGACAATGGAGTATTCAGTTTCCCCATTAAAATTGTGTTGGGCTTTATCTGATTTTTCATTCCATTAGTGTCTGTTTTATGAAGTTGGCTATGCCAGTATTTGGTACAAGCATGTATGCAACTGTTAACTTTTCCTGACATAATATTCCCTTAAGCAATATACAGCAACCTTCTGTGCCTTTTCTAATTAGTCTGACTTGACATCCACTTGGTCTGAAATTAGGTTAGCTACTCCTGCTTTTTTTCCAGGTTCCTATTGTTTGGAATATTGTTTTCCATATGTTTATTTTTAATTTGTGATTTTCTTTATAATTTAATTTGTTTTGGCCTTTTTGAGACACAGTCTTGCTATGCAGTTCAGGCTGGCCTTGAGCTCATTTTTATCCCAGGCTGATCTCAAACTCATAATAATCCTCCTGCCTTAGCCTCCTCAGTGCTGGAATTATAGGTGTGCACTATCACAACTGGAAATTTAATGTGTTTCTTGTATACTGCCTATAATTGGATTTTGTCATCCATTCTGCCAATCTATATATTTTGATTGCAATATCTAGATCACTTACTTTGAGAATTATTCCTGAGAAGTATTAATTTACTGTGTCATTGCATCATTTTTATGTTGTCTATTTTCTTGTTTGTTTTCTTTTTGACTAGATTTTCATCTTACCAGGCATATCTATTCTTTTCGACTTCTTGGCGTTGTTGCCTTTGTTGTCTTTTTCTTGGATATGTTTGAGAATTTTTGCAGCATTGCTTTGTTGGTCCTGAATTTACTGAGGTATTTCTTGTTATGGAAATTCATTATTTCTCCATCAATTTGAAACAAAGTATTATAGGACATAATGCTGTGTTGGAAGTTATTAATTTTAGGCTTGAAATGCTTCGCTTGAAGTTCTCCTGGACGTTAACATTTTGTTGACAAATATGCTGTAATTATAATTGGTGTATCTTTATATGTGATTGTTTGTTTTCTAAGAGATTTTAAAATTCTTTTTCTGTGTTGAATTTCTGGTGTTTTGATTATAATATGTAGTGAAATTTTTCTTTTGATTATAGTTATTTGGGGTTCTATAGCTCTACTTATCTATATATTTAATTCTTTCTCAATATTTGGAAAGTTTTCTTCTAACTGTGAACAGGTTTTTGATACCCTTTGTGTTGCTTTCAAATTCTTCATTTATTCCAATAATTATTAATTTAATAGCCTAATAGACAAATTGCTATCAGGCTTCTTTGTGACATCTGGCAGCTATTGTATCCATTTTTTCTATTCTTTTGTTGTTTTTAAGGTTTCTCTGAGTAATTACTATTTGATATAATCCTCATCTCCTATTTCTAATATTCTGTTCCCACACTGGTCACTTCTACTGCTTATACGTTCCATATATGTATTCTGTAGATTTGTTATTGTTTGAGGCACAGCTTTACTCTGTACTTCGGGTTTACTTTGAACTCACTATGTAGCTCAGACTGACCTTAAACTTATGGTGATCCTCCTGCCTCGGCCTCCTGAATGCTGGGATCACAGGTGTGCATCGCCACACCTAGTTGAAATATAATTTTCAATCGCTTACATTTCTATTTTCATGCAATCAAGTTCTTTGTTAACCCTGGTCTTTTTTTTAAAACTCAGTTACCTTGTGTGTGTGTGTGTGTATGTGTGTGTGTGTGTGTGTGTTCCGTAAATTCCCTGATTGTTCTATTTATTTATTTTTAGTAATGCATGAAAGAGGTCTTGGAGGTCTACTCCTCAGGATGGACGGAGACAAAGATGCTCCAAGCTATCCACTATTTAGTAGGTGTAATTAATGATAGGATAGGTTAGCAGAAGATTCGAAATAAGACTCAGAGATCAGTTACTTAGTGGGCAAGGATAATCTTGGAATGACTCTAGAGGGCAGAAATGATCTTATGCTAAGAATGATCTTGCCCTGGAGCATTGTGTATCTTAGTGATCTTAGTTTAGTAATAGTGGGTGGGAGAGGATGGTCCATCCCTAATGAGTTAATAGAAATCCCAAAAAGATGATACCTGTAATCCCAAGCCTCCATTTATTGTCAGGGAAGTATGCAAAATTAACAATTGTGAATTTGTGATCCCCAACAGTAACCCGCTGCTCCTCCCTTGTCCTCATAAGAAGGGGTGTCTCTCCAGCATTCCCTTTCCTGTGTAGCATCTGTAGTAGTTAAGCACTGGACCTTGCTGCCCGGCCTCTCACCAGCGCTGTGAGCTGGCCCTGATTTTTCCTGTATTAAATAAATAAATAGAGTTGATAATGCTAAAGAAATCAATGTAAGAAAATAACTCAGAACAATACCAGGCATTCTTCACCCTCCATGACCCCATCGCTTTTGGGCTTGACAGCTCTTCCCTACTCACCGGCCTGCTCTCCATGTGAGAACTACCCTTGGTGGGAGTCCACCATGCAATTGTCCAGGTTCTTCATCTTTCTGCTCTCTTGTCTTCCAGGAACAGCACATTTCCCACATCCTCTTCCTACCTTCCGCCTCTCCCTTTACTCCAGTCTTAGAGTCCCATTGGCTCTGCTGCTGTGCCAGGGCCCCAATCTGTTTCCCAGTTCAGGCCACTGGTCAGGCTTCCTAGTCAGACTGTGTGGTTCCAGTCTGCCGTCATTGTTCTCCTCCAGCTGCCCTCCTGCTATGACCTAGCCTTCCCTGCAGAGCCCAGGTGGCATCTGTTCCCACTTATGCTGCTCTTCATTCCCTGCTCAGCTCGTTGTCCATGGCTCGCCTTGCCCACCCCTCGGGGCCACTCTGCTGGCCCACCTTGTTGGCGTTTCCAATTTCCCTGTCTTGAGACCCTCCTATGTTGGCTTTCTTCACCTGTCCCTGTTGACTCTCCCCAACCAGGATTTGCATACCCACAGTTCCTTCCTTGTGCACACTCCCTTTCCTCACCTGGCTCTGCCAGATTGTTTGTTGCACAGTGCTGTGGAGACCTCTCCTCAGAAGCCTTGGATGGTCTTCCTCCTGCAGGACCAACCCACTCAGCCAGTTCCTTGGAAGTCAGGACATAGCCTGACCATGGTAGCTTTTGACTTTCAGTCTCTTGGGCAGGACCTGAGGAACAGCAGAGCAAACAGTTAAAGCAAGGGCTTTGCTTTCAGAAAGCCTGATTGTTTTACTATCTCTATTATCTGTTTAGTTACACTTTTTGAACCTGCCAATCACCTCATTGATCTGCTTTTTAATTTCTTCTGTTATCTTTTGAATAATTTTGCTTTTGCATCCCTGCTCCACAAACCCCCATAGATCAGTACTGGGAGAGTTGGGAGTTTTGGGAGGCACCTTCCGGTCTTGTCTTCTATGTCTATTAATTTTTTTTACTTGTTTTGTTCTGTAAGCACAGTTTCTTGTAGTGGAAAGACTTTATTGCTAGTACCGAAATCTCTTTAATTAGTCTGTTTTTCAATGATATACTCAGGGCATACCAAATTATAGTTCTTTACCTCTTTCCCAAGTCCTGATCACCTCTATTAATATGGGAAGCAGGATGTAGTGTAATTGGCCCAGAAATCCCCAGTCCTCCAGAAATGGACTGCACTATTATTACTATCACAAGGTAATAAAGAATCAACATATAGAGAAAACCTGGTCATAGAAACAACAATGCGTTGCTGGCAATAACACATAAATCAACAACAGTGATATCACCCAAGTCACAATGGATATTTACATACCAACAATGTACTATGTTTACTCTTAGACAAGAGAGCTACAATTATAATATAAACTCCAAGACAATCTAAATATTGACATACAGTAAATATGTACTAAATGAGATAACTATGTCTCCACTAATGTTCAAAAACAGTTCAACAGTACCAACAACAATGAGTTAAATATCTAAAAGACTAATAAATCTTAATAGTTACATGACTAAAGATATGGAGTATTAGAATGGGAGAATGCAAAAAGAAAAGATTAGAAATGTTAAAGATTGGAGATGTGTATGAAACAAATGAGAACAAGACTCTTACAGTTGAGCAGAACCATATTTATAGAATGATATAAAGGTAACAGTAAAAATAAGAAATATAACTGAAAAAAGAAACACTAAGTAATATGGAGTATAAAATTAGAAGAATTAAAATGAGAAAAAATAAAAAGTAAGAAAAATAAAAAAAGAAAGCAGAAAAAAATGAGCTCCTAAATAAGAAAAAAAATTCTGTGTTTTGAATAAGTGTTTTTCTTTTAGCATCTACAATTTTTGAGTCCAACAAATCTCATGTTTTTTCCACCTGGCATTATGTAATTTGTGAAATTCCCTCGGTTATAGAGACCCCTCTGTTGACCCCAGGCTGTGTCAGTGTCCATGCAGAGATGTGTCACTGCTCACACTGGTGGATAAAGAAGACAGTCAGATGGTAGAACTGTGCTGGATATAGACATCGGGGCAAGTCTTTGAGTAATTTTTATTATGAAATTGGGAACATCAATGTTCAGTGCATATATATTTACAATTGTTGTCTCTTCTTGGTGAATTTTTCTTTTTACTAATATGTAGTGGTTTTCTTTGTCTCTTCTGACAAGTTTTGGCTTGAAATCTACTTTGTCATGAATACAGTTACTTCTGTTTTCTTTCTAATTGCAGGTGCTCGGAGTATTATTTTCCTTTTCCTTTCAGTAAAAGTGTTTTTGTTTTCAGTTTGTGTATCTTTGTAGATGAGGTGTGTTTCTTGGAGAAAACATATGGATGGATCTTGTTTTTTATTCACAGTTTTAATCAGTGTGCTTTAACTGGAGAGTTAAAACCCTTTGCATTAAATGTTACTACTGAAAGTTGTGTTCTAATTTCTTTCTTTCTTTCTTTCTTTCTTTCTTTCTTTCTTTCTTTCTTTCTTTCTTTCTTTTTTCTTTCTTTTTCTTTCATTCTTTTATTTATTTCTTTCTTTTGCTGTTTCATTCCTGTTTGTTATTATTTTCCTTTGTCTTAGAATTATGGTCTTTATGGTCTGAGTTTAGGAATTTTTAATTATTTCATAGCTATGCTGACTTGATGGTCATGACAATTTCTCTATTTTATACCTATGATAGAGTGATATTAATTATTCTTCAACTTCAAGGATAGCATTGTAAGATATAGTAATCTCAATTGGCAAATATTTTATTTTAAAACTTGGAAAATTTAATTCCAAGATTTGCTAGTCTTTAAATTTTATGTTGAGAAATCTTTTATACTGAGTGTTTTGCATTTTTAGATGATTTGACTCCTTTCTCCAATGCCTTTTAATATTATTTCTTTGTTCTGAATTTCTGGCATTTTGAATATATCATTGGAGGTTCTTTTCTGGTCATGTTTACTTGGGGTTCTAAATCCCTCCTTTACCTGGGGATTGATCTCATTCTTCAGTTTTGGAAAATTTTCAGCTATAATTCAGTGAATAAATCAACTTTTGAAAATCTTTTTAAAGGTGTTTTCTTTTATGCAAATCAGCAGTAAATTATTTGTTTTCTATTATCCAGAAACTCTTACATAGTTCATTCAGTGTTATTTATTCTTTTCTTATCCTGAGTACATGTTCAAGAACTTCCACTCTTTTTCAGGACTCCTGATATTCTTCTGATTGATGTATTCTATTTCCTACACAACCAATTGAGCTTTTGATTTGACTTATAAATGTTTTTATCTCCAGATTTCAACTTAATTTTTTTTACAGAACTTCTCTCTCTTTACTGATGTGGTATTTAATGTACCATATTTACTTAATTCAATCAGATATGAATATATACCTTCTGTGAGCTTATTGCTTATTCTACTAATTCAGTCATTCATCTGCTTACATTTCTATTCTTTGGTTTCATTGATTGTTAAACTACAAGTTTTCAAAAATTATTTGTGTATAATTTTATCAAAAATTATTTGCACATAAATTTATTGTGTATATTTTATTTTGGTAGTGGTGGCACCAGATTTTGGGGAGTTATGTATTTTTGGAGGCACCTTATTGCTGTTTTTGTCATTTTAGTTGAGAATTTGCATGGAGGTTTTAGGTCACTTCAGTAGCATGACTCTTCCACTGTCATGTGAGTTCCTTTTTTGTAAGTGATTTTTTAGTGATATGCCTTGAGTTGTAGGGTGGTCTCCACTTGCATTTTCCTCAGGTCTGTGCTCAGTGCTCTGTTCATCGCCTCATACTGCTTTTAGAGGTAAGTCACTACCAGTAGCAGCAACTCTTGAGAAGCTAACCAGAAATTATCTGATATATAAGAGCTTGATAAAAAATATTTCTCCTATTATACTAACCCAGGAAAAAACCCAGCAAGTAATAAGTAGAGCAGACTAGGAACAATTAAAAATTGAAGCTACTTAGAATCCTTCAATTAGTATACAGGTAAAAGAAAGAAACAGCAGGAAAAAACTGGAAGAAAAAGGTGCAGTAAAACTAAATAAATTACAATGATAATACAATGCAAAACAGAAAGGGGAATAATTAGAAGAACAAAAGCAAATATGTGAGAGTATTAAAGGGTATAGAAAAAGGAAAGGAATATAAATCGGTGTGGAAAGGAGAAAAAGTGATTTTATCCAGTTGTTGATCAAAAAGTCAGGTGAATATATTCTTAAGGATCAATTGTTGGTGTGAACATATATGACAAAAGAAGGCAAGGTGTCACTGAGACAAAGTAAAAAGCCAGTACTCCTAGATTAATAAAAACTATTATCACAGAAATTTATTGCCCAAAACTGCTTTTATAAATGTATACATACATTTAAAAAGCTAGCCTTAATCATGCAACCAAATTATTGATAAAGAGGCAAAAAGGTAAACCATAATAGAAAAGTGAAAAAAAAGCAATTATTATTTTTTATTGATTAAGATGGTTATGCTTGTGCATTTTTTCACTGCCATTGTCTTTTGTCTACTGCATACTTGTAGGTTGTCAGGTTCTCAAGAGTCAGTGGTGTGACATTTAGTCTGCTCCCTCTGGTGGTCTCAGCCTGGGGTTCTCAGCTAGACACCGCCTTGCAGTTTGTTCCACTCTGCCCTTCTTTATCTCTTGTACTTAAGCTCTCTTGTCTCAGCTCACCTGTATCTGTAAATTGAGTGATTTCTGGGGTTAGGGATGAAATTTGTTCAGCTAAGGTCGGCTGTGTCTCTCCATGCTTGGTAGCTACAAGTCTCAGTTATCCCGGATCTTGAGATTCTCTTTGGTATTTATTTATCATTGTGCTTAGAGGCAGGAAAGCAAAAGCCAAAGAGAAGAATGTTCAGTCCACTGTTTCCTACTTTGAGTTCCATCAGTCCTATGAGAATGACTTTGTCACTGGACCTGCTGCAATTGTGCCCATGAGCAGGGAAGCATCTTTCTGTTATTATGGCAGACTCTATGCTGTGTTCTGGTGAGTGAGCCATGTGACTTGACTGGTCCTGTGGGTAGTGGCATCTGGAATGAGTACCCAGCTCTCACCACTCACTGACTTCTTCCCCTGGAAGTTTTAGGCATTTCACAGAATGGCAAAGTCCCCAAACCCATACTGGGAGCAGTGCCCAGGTTGGAGGGGTAAAATTTCTTCTTATTTCAGCTTTTTCTCTGTTTGTCACCTGTTGACTGTCATTTTCAAATAATATTCAAGGTTTGTTGTCTGTACTTGCCATATATCCACATACTGACTAACCCTGGTGCATAACTAAAAGCTGTCTCTGAGGGCTGCCTCCTTTATGCCACTTGCTCTTGAAATTTCTTTAAATTTAAAATTGTTCTAATTTGTGATAGTGGCACCAATCCAAAATCACCAGCTGTCTTTTTACATGAGTTCATTTAATTTTGAAGATATCCTTGTTTTTTGGCTAGCAGAAGTTCCAAATTTACCGTATAGTTTTGTGCCTAATAACTAATATCTCCTGAATCTCCAAGGAGATAATCTTGGCAACTGATTTCATAAGTATATTTAGTTGTTTTATTCTAAATATATGTTCAGTGTTTGCTAACATTATAAAATAGGGATTATTAAATTTTCATATATTTTGGGTTATTTTATTCCACTAATCCATCTACTCATGGTCTGTTGCTGTAATTTTTCATCATGCAGACTTATTAAATATTTGAACCTTGGTAGGGAAATTGTCTCTGATTGCTTTCCTGTTGCAGAATTTTAACATCTTAACTTTAACATAATTAAATATATAATGTATGTAAAAACCCACATTATATCCACAAATATTCAGTGTCTCTCAAGTGAAACAATTGCACTTCAGTATTCTGTTGATTTACTCATTGTTTTATGATTTATTTTAGACAATTGGGAGCAGAAATAAAATTTGTCACTTTCAGGTCAAAAATTTATGTGCCACCATGAAATAAAACATACTTGCTTTCATCTGTCTTTATAATCATGAAAATATTATCCAAAATGAGGCTTTGCTTAGCTTGGGTCTCTGCATAATTATAAACACATCATTATAATGGATGTACAGTGTGTTGTTTTTGAAAATCTTGTTTTTGTTGGTATTGGTAGTGGCACTGTTTGCTTCCCCAAGGCCTACCATATCATTGCCAATATATTGCTGGTTTTAAAATATTATTTCAAAAATTTAAATTTTTTATACCAGGAATCAAACTTAGGACCTCACACTTGCCAGGAAGGCACTGTACCACTGAGCTAATTTCCCAGCCCATAGAAATTTAAATTCGTAACTTCCACAGAGTTTATCTTTTTAAATGGTGTATGATACTGATGAAATTTTAGTTTTTATTTAATGAAAGTGAATACTTTTAAGTAGACCTCTTGAAGAATCCTTCCTTTTCTAAAGCAAAGGAGCTTTATAGTGCACCGAAGTTCCATACAGATGTGTTCTGTTTCTAGCCTTTCTTTTCTACCTTATTGATAAATTTTCTTGCCCACTCATTTGATACAGATAATTAGCATAGATTTACAATTATTAATGATATTTTGGAACAAGTCCCTGCTTTTTTTTCTCTTTTGAAATGATATTTTCTTAAAACATTATAGTCAGCTTATTGAGTTGTATGAAAATCTCCAATAGAATTTTGAACTTTGTTAAGATGTGATAAGAATTACAAGAATCTAGACATCAAATCAATGAACACATATTATCTTTACATTTCTTTTCTATTCTTGAATATGGTGTATTTCCAATTTTCCCAACACCATTTATTAAAGAGGCTATCTTTCTTCCAGTGAACATGTTTAGACCCTTTGTCAAATATCAGGTGACTGAGTGTCTTTGTACTTATACCTGCATCTTCTAATCTATTCCATTGGTCCTTAGGTCTATTTCTTTGTGAGTACCATGCTGATTTTATCACTGTCGCTTGGTAGTACAGCTTCAAGTCAGGAATTGAGATGCCTCCTACCTTGCCTTTATTGCCCAGAATTGCCTTTGCTATTCTAGGTTTCTTTGGTTTCCAAATGAATTTTAGGGGTGTTTTCTCTAGATCTTTGAGGTATGTTGATGGTATTTTGGTTGGGATTGCATTAAATCTGTATAACAGTTTTGGGAGTATGGCCATTTTCACAATGTTGGTTCTTCCTAGCCAAGAGCATGGAACATCTTTCCATTTTCTAATATCCTCTTCACTCTCCTTTTTTAGTGTAGTATAATTTTCAGCATATAGGTCTTTTACATTCTTAGTTAGATTGATTCCTAAGTGTTTCATTTTTTTAGATGTTATTGTGAAGGGCGATATTTCCATAATTTCTGTCTTGGTGAGTTTCTTGTTTGTGCACAGGAATGCTATTGATTTTTGCTCCTTGCCTTTGTAGCCATCTACACTGCTGAATTTGTTTATTATCTCTAGCAGTCTTTTAATGGAGTTTTTGAGGCCTTCTATATAGAGTATCATTTCATCTGCAAATAGTGATAATTTAACTTCTTCCTTTCCTATCTTTATTCCTTTTATTTCTCTCTCTTGTCTGATTGCCCTGGCTAGTGTTTCCATAACTATATTGAAAACAAGTGGTGATAGTGGACATCCTTGTATTGTTCCTGATTTTAAAGTGAAAGCTTCTAGTTTTTGATCATTTAGTATAATATTGGCGGTTGGATTGTCATAGATGGCCTTTATAAGATTGAGGTAGACACCATGTATTCTGAGTTTCTGAAGGATTTTTATCATGAACATGTGTGGGACTTTATAAAAAGCTTTTTCTGCATCTATTGAGATGATCATGTGGTTTTTGTTTTTGGCTCTGTTGATATGGTGTATCACATTTATTGATTTGCATATGTTGAACCATTGCTGCATTCCTGGAATGAACACCACTTGGTCATGATGTATAATCTTCTTGATGATTTGATGCATCCTATTTGCCAGTATTTTATTAAGAATCTTCGCATCAGTGTTCATTAGTGAGATTGGCCTATAGCGCTCCTTTTTGGTTGGGTCTTTCTCTGGTTTTGATATGAGAATTATGCTTGCCTCCAGGAATGATTTAGGGAGTACTGCTTTCCTTTCAATTTCATTGAAGAGTTTAAGGAGTATTGCTATCAAATCTTCTCTAAATTTCTGGTAGAATTCAACTATGAATCCATCTGGACCTGGACTTTTCTTTGTTGGTAAGTTTTTTATTACATTTTCATTTTCAATAGCTGATATTGGATTATTCAAAATTGCTATATCTTCTTGGTTGAGTTTTTGTAGTTCATATTTTTCTAGAAATCTGTCCATTTCCTGTTTTCCTCTCTATATGAGTATAGATTCTTAAATTAAGTGTTCATGATCTTTTGAATTTCCATTGGATCTGTAGTAATTTCCCCCTTTTCAGTCCTTATTGCATGGATTTGGGTTTTTTCTTTCTTTTGCTTTATAAGGTTAGCTAGAGGTTTGTCAATTTTGTTTATTCTCTCAAAAGACCAGCTTTTTGATTCATTAATTCTTTGTATTGTTTTTGTATTGTTTTTTCAGTTTCAATTGCATTGATTTCTGCTCTAATATTTACTATTTTCTCTCTTCTATAAGTTTTGGGTTTAACTTGATCTTCTTTTTCTAATACCTTGAGATGAATCATTAGGTTGTTTATTTGTGCTCATTCTGTTTTCTTGATATGACTATTGCTACATATTTCCCTCTTAAGACTGCTTTCATTGCATCTCACAGATTGCAATAGGTTGTTTCCACATTTTCTTTAAATTGTAGGTATTGCTTTATTTCTTCCTTAATTTCATTGGTAGCTCACTGGTTGTTTAAAAGGCTGTTGTTTAATTTCCATGTATGCATGCAGGTTTTGCAATTTCTTTTGCCATTAATTTCCAGTTTCAGTTCACTATGTTGAGATAGTACGCATGGGATAATTTCAATACCCTTGTATTTACTTAAGAATGTTTTATGGGAGAATATATGGTCTCTTTTGGAGAATGTCCCATGGGCAGCTGAGAAAAATGTATATTCTGATATGCTTGGGTGGAACACTCTGTAAAAATCTACTAAGTCCAATTGCTCGCAGGTATGATTCAGTTCTATTACTTCTTTCCTGAATTTTTGTCTAGTTGATCTACCTCTTTGTGACAATGGGCTGTTAAGGTCCCTTGTAACAATTGTGTTCTTGTGTATTTTGTTTTTCATGTCCTTTAGTATCTGTGTTATATAAATCGGTGCTCCTGTGTTTGGTGCATATATATTTATAATTGTTAGCTCTTCCTTTGAATTTTTCCACTTATAAGTGTGTAGTGACCTTCTTTGTCTCTTTTAATCATTTGAGGTTTGAAGTTTACATTGTCTGCAAATAGAATAGTTACCCCTGCTTTTTTCTGGGTTTCTATTGTATAGAATACTGTTTTCTCTCCTTTGACTTTTAATCTATGAGTTTTCTTTTGGGTCAGATGTGTTTCTTATATACAGCATATTGTGGGATCATGTTTCTTGATCCATTCTGTCAACATATTTCTTTTGATAGTTGAATTGAGGCCATTTACATTTATGGATATCACTGATATGTACTGGATTAACTTTGTCATGTTATGTTCCAATGGTTTGCTTTCTGCTTTCCCCCTTATTTAATTGCTTGTCCTACCTGGTAGTTTCTTGCTGTTGTTCTGGGGATTGTGGGTTTTTTTATATCTGTCTAGGATGTCTTACAACACTCTTTCTAGGGTTGGTTTGGTGAACATAAATTTCTTCAGTTGTTCTTTGTCAAGGAAGTATCTTATTTCTCCATTAAATTTGAATGAAAGTTTTGCTGGGTACATCAGTCTGGGTTGAAAGTTGTTTTCTTTCAGGGCTTGAAATATCTCATCCCACTCACGTCTTGACTTGAAGGTTTGTGCTGAAAAGTCTGCTATGATTCTAATGGGCTTTCTTCAATAGGTGACTTGTGTTTTTTCTTGAACAGCTTTTAGTATTCTGTTGTTATGTTGTATGTCTGAGACATTAACTATTATGTGTCTGGGTGTAGATTTATGCTGGTTGTGACTGTTTGGCATTCTGCATGCCTCACTTATCTGCATATCAGATGTTTTCCCCATGTTTGGGATGTTTTCTCCTATTATTTCTGTGAATATTTTACATATGTCATTTGTATTGACTCCAGAGTCTTCACTAATGCCTATTAATCTTATATTGTTGCTCTTGGCATCATCTTGAAGGTTCTGGGTTGTCATGTCATGCTGCTTTGTTATTTTTAAAAGCTCTATCCTTTCATGATCATTTGCAATCCTGTCCTCAAGGTCCAAAATCCTATCCTCAGCTTCACTTAAATGGTTTTGCATGCTTTGGATCAAATTTTTTGTTTCTTGGATGTCTCTTTCAGTTTGTTTCATGAATTCTGCTTGTTTTCTATATTGTTCATTCAAGGTTTCAATCTGTTTCCCATGTTCCTGTACTTTTTTCTCTCTTTCTTCTTTAGCTGCTCTCAGCAACTCATTTACCAAGGTTGTTACTTCTATCTTTACCTGGGAGGGTACTTCTAATTTGATTTCCTGTATGGCCTCACGGAGTTGTTTTTTATTTCATTCGCTATATTTTCAGAGATTCCTGGTGTGTAACCTTTGGAGTCCTCTATTTTAATGTCTCCTGTACTTGCACCTGTTGGACAGCATGTTTGAGATTGCATTCTGCCTTTTCTTTTTGCCATTTTCCTCTTTGGAGTTGGTGTTTGTTTCTTCAGAACCATTAGTGTGAACTGTTGGAAGTGTGTATCTGTGTGACCTATTGTAAGGTTGATGTTTGTCCAGTTGCTGTGTCCCACAATGAATAGGTGGGCCAGTCACCTGACTCCCTGCTGCAGGGCCTGTTGGGTGAGTCCTGTATTCTTCCTGGGCTGATAAGCCTAGTAGTATTGATGTAGGTCAGCTTTTAGTTCCTGCTAGTACTTTATCTTCAGGTCATCAAATCTCCCTGTCTATATTGTTTGTGTCAGCTGAGGCCCTACTGTGTTCCTATTGTGTGCCTGTGTGTCTCATAATCCCTTTCGATTTTGTTCAATTTGGGGGAGCCCTTCTTGGCACACTCCTCACTCTGCCTGATGTTTTCTGTGTGTAGGAAGGGGTTCCCCTCACTCTTTTCAGACTTAACAAGGTCTTGCAGTTAGTTGGAGGGGGCTTTACTACTGGCCCTATTTACCCACTGTACACATCTATTTTAGGGGCAAACTCACCACACTGACTGGAGCCAGCTGAGATCTTGTTACGGTAAGACAGTCACTTCATCTCCCTTCGAGGTAGCACAGATAGTCCGCTGTATTCCAAGGCTCCTCTGGAAGCAGAGTTCCAAGTTTGCCCGGTGTGTGTTATGGTTCTGCCCGCTTCTGGAATTCATGCAGCATGGGCCGGGCTCCTGCCCAGCTGGCCGCTTGGGGTTCACTGAGCACAGTCCAGCCAGCTCTGTTGTTCTTATTGTCTGAATTTTAAGGCCCAATAATGCTTTCATTCTTTTTATTGATTGGTTTTCTACTATTTTGTTTTGTTTGAATTTATTGTATGTGAAGGTCAGGACAACCATTTCAAAGACAGTAACGCTGTTTCTTTGTGTCTGTTTTCTTTTCATTAATATTGAAGAGTTCAGTTCATTGGGGGCTTTAAAGCAATAATTTCAGATGTTTAAAACATAATTCCTCTTCTGTTTGCTTCAATACTTCATTTAATTATGCTCATGTAATCAACTAATTCCTTTTTCAAAGATATTTTATTGTTTAGTTTTCACTTTCTTAAGCCGAAAACCAAACTCATTACTTTTGAAACTGGGTTGTAGGTGCAGCTACTTGGTAGAGTATGTATTTAGTTTGTGTGAGATTCTAGATTCATCCCTCAGTACCCAAAGAATGTTGTGTCTACATTCTGCACAGTGTACATATTAGAGATTTGATATTAACATTTATATGCCACTTTTACTGCCTTCTATAATTTGGACATGTGCTATTCTTTGTGCACTTGTCTTTTAGAATTTTTTCATTATAAGTTTATTATTTGTATCATTGCATTTCTAAGTTCTTGATTGGGAAATTAATTATTAATTGATTATTAATTTTAATTTTGTTATTAACTTCTAAATAATTTTAAAATCATAATATATGCAGAATATGATGTCTATTATTTGAAGTTTGCTGGGATTTACTCATCACAAATAAGTCCTGATTTAGAATATCTTCTGTAGGTTCTGGGAAAGAATGCATTTTCTCTTATTACTAGGTGGAGAGTTCTATGTTTGTCTGGCAGGTCAAGCTCTTTATTAATATGTCTCAGATATTTCATATTATTGAATTTTTTTACATCTTGATATATCAAAAAGGGGTATCTTATAATCTATTATGGCAACAGTAAGTTAATTTATCATGAAAGATATTATGTTTTTAAAAATATATTTTATGTGTATATGTGCAAACAATTTTTGACTTTCTTATGAGCCATAACATGTATCACCAAGTTGTTAGCTAATCTATTTTGAGTAACAACATTTGTTTTCAATCTCTCTTATTTGATATTAATGCAGATATATTTGCTTTATTGTTAGTGTGTACCTAATACTGTCTGTTCCTTTAAGTAAGTAATTGATTTACTTTTAAAAAATTTTGTTGTTTTCTTTTTTAAAAAGTTTAATTTATAGATCTCTCTGCTGTTCATGTAGTTTACAATCATCTTATGGAATGATTATGTGTACATTTTACAGCATGTTTCTTTCTCTTTTTTAAATCACTCTCCCCTTGCTCTAACACCTGTTCCCCTATTTCAGTTTCCAGTCCTGTTTATAGTCATTGTCTTAGCACATGTTATGACATATAATATTTACATTATTGGGTATCTTGCACATGGCATATCTCTATTCTTATTATTTCCCCTCCTTTTCATCTCATCCCTCAACATGGACCCCTTGGAACACTTCCCTATTGAAAAGATCCATTCCTTTATACCTTTCTAGCCATCCTTTATCATTTTCTTTGTTCTTTCAGTCACTCAAATGAGAGATATACTATGGTAGTTAAGCTTATGTATATGATTTATTTGACTCAACACTGTGTTTTTTCAGTACATTCATTTCTTACAAATGTCTCAAATTTGTCATTCTTTATAGCTGAGTAGTATTCCATTATTTACAATGACCACATTTTCCTTATGTAATCCTGTTAATAGGTGTTGGTATTTTGATCAATTCTGCATTGAATTTGTATAACTGTTTTGAGATATGAGCATTTTGACAGTATTCAGGAGTAGGGGGCAGATGTTAAATCTCCTTCAGAGTATTGTAACTATCTTCATAGAGGTCTTTCATTTAATTGATGAAGTTAATGCCTGGGTATTTCATTTTTCTTGTGAATTTCCTTCTCATTAATTATATTGTTGGTGTAAACAAGTGCTAATGAATTTTATGTGTTGAGAAGTATCTCGTTAATTTGCTGAAATTGACTATTAATTCTAAGAATTATTTGGTAAAATTCTTTGATCTTCTATGTAAAGTATCATGTCATCTGCAAATAATGTTATTTTGAGTTTTTCTTTTTCTATATGTGCTCTTTTTATTACTTTCTTTTGCATAATTACTGTGGTTAATATTTCAAGTACTTTGTTGAATAAAGGAGTTGATAGTGGATATCTTTGTATTGTTCCTGATTTTAAGGTGAACACTTTTAGTTTTTCATTTAGTATATTGCTGACTATTGGTTTGTTATACATAGTCTTCATATTCAGGTATTGTCCTTTTGTACCTTTTTTCAGGATTTTTAACAGGAAGGGTGTTGGATTTTGTTGAAAGCCTTTTCTGCATCTATTGATATGACCATATAGTTTTTTTTAACTTGTTTCTGTTTATGTTATATATTACATTTATTGATTTATGTTTGTGGAACCATCCTTGTATTTCTGGGTGAAACCTACCTGATCATGCTTTATCTTTTTTTAATGTGTGACTTTCTGTTAATATCTTGTTGAAGACTTTTGTGACTATGGTCATTAAGGAGATTTGCCTGCAGTTCTCCTCTTTAGTTGAGTTTTTATCCAGTTTTAAGATCAGGCTCATATTGGCTTCCATACATGTATTTAAGAACATGTTATTTATTTTAATTACTTTGAAGGTGTTAGGAAGTATTGATGATACAGAACCTTTAAAGATTTTGTAGAATTCAATAGTGAATCCATCAAGTTCTGGGCTTTTTGTACTTGGTTGATCCTTTATTATTGGTTCTATGTATTTCATTGTTTGTTAGTGGATTGTTAAGCACATTTATACCTTCATTGGTTAGTTTTGGTAGCTTATATGCATATAGGAATCTTCTCACTTGATCAAAATTTGTTACTTTGTTAATATATAATTTTTGAAGTAGTTACTATCTATTGTATTTACACAATGTCTGTTTTAATTTCACCTTTTCATTTCTAATTTCATTGATGTGAATTTTTTCTCATTTTTTCTTCATAAGTCTGGCTAAGGGCTTATCAATTTATTCATTTGAAGAAGCAACTCTTTGATTCACTGATTTTTTTTACATTTTTTAATCTCAATTTCATTGATTTCCACTCTCACCTTTGTAATTTCCTTTCTTAATTTCAGTTTGGGGCTATATTTTTTTCAACTGTCTTGAGACTTCTCATTATGTTATTTATTTGAGTTTGCTCTCTTTTCCTAATTTGAACATTGATGGCATTGAATTTTCCTCTGAAAAATGTTTTCATAGTGTCTAGAGGCTTAACTATGAAAATTTTATAAAATTTCCATTTGAGCATCTTGCAAGACCCAGGAACTCCAGCGAACAATGTGTGTAGTGCTGGACCAGACCCAGGGCCTTCCTGAGCTCCTGCCATCCAGGCCGACTACCTCCCAGGATCCAGGAACTCCAGCCAGCAGCTTGTGCAGGACCAGGCCAGAACCAGGCCTCTCCAACAATCATGTGGCCTGGCTGCCTACCTCAGGACCCAGGAACTCCAGCCAGTGGCAATGCCCCTGCAGTCCTACCACTGTTGTTGGGGATCCCCCAGCTCCTAAATCTAGTATTGCTGTTGATCTTAGGCTCCCACTCATCCCCCTAGCATC
>PVJX010022402.1:0-30218 GCA_004027295.1 Dolichotis patagonum
TCTAGCCCTTCGTCTTTTTTATTTTTATTTTTTTCAGTGCTAGGGATCAAATCTAGGGCATTGCACCTGGTATGCAAGGGCTCTACCACTGAATCATACCCTCCTTGTCACTTTTGAATCAGGTTGTGCTGTTTTTTGTTGAGTTTTAGCAGCTCTCTATTTTGGGTATCAGTCCTTTACCAGACATGTGATTTGTACATGCTTTCTTACATTTTGTTTCATTTTTACTCTGGTGATAGTGACCTTTGATGCACAAAATTTTAAATATTTATGAAGCCAATTTTTTCTTTTGTTGCCTTTTTCTCCCTTTGGTGTCATATCTGAATAATCATCTCCAATTTTAATGTTATGAAGCATTTACTTTGTGTTTACTTCTAATGGTTTTATTTTTTTACTCTTATATTTCAACCTTTGATCCATTTTGGGTACATTATTGTATATGATATTAGTTGGAAGTTCAATGTCATTCTTAGCATTTAGATATCTACTTTACTCAACACCATTTTTTTTTTGAAACCAGGGATTGAACTCACAACCTAGCACTTGCCAGGCAGGCACTTATGCCACTGAGCTAAATCCCCAGCCCTCAACACCGTTTTTTGAAAAGGCTATCTTTGGGGATTTAGCTCAATGGCTTAAGCGCCTGCCCTGCAAGCGCGAGGTTGTGAGTTCAATCCCTGGTACCAAAAAAAAAAAAAAAAAAGAAAAAAGAAAAGGCTATCTTTTTCCCTATCAAATGGTCTTGGCCTATTTGTCAAAAATCATTTAACCAAATATACCTAGGTTTATTTCTGAAGAGACATTGGATTTTTAAGAGCTGGAAGGCATTGCAGGAATTAGCTAATCTAGCATCTTCCTATTACAGAATGGAAACTGAAATCCAAAGAGAAAGCAACATTGTTTGAAGTTTCATAGGGACAGAGCTGAGAGTCCATGATTTCACATCTGATGCTTTTTAAAATCTGGTTGCCAGTTTGCTTTGTTCTGAAGGTAGTGCTATGTCAGCTAACACTTTGATGGAAGTTACATACAGTATGTTTTTACCCCTGCAGAAAATGACTATGGCTCACCCATCCCTCATACCACCCCTCCAAACAGCCACTAGACAACATGCTTTTGAGGTTTTGCTAGAGGGAGAATAGGCCACTCTGTTTCATAGCTTCCCATTTGTCCTGACATTTAGTTTGCAGGCCTATTCAGAAGAATCCTGACTACAGCAACTACCAAACACCTCAGTGCCCATTTGTCTTTATTGCCCACTGACAAGGAACTTGTCCTATGGATTTTCTAAAAGCAAAACCATTTTCTCTCCCTACAGCCGGGAAAACAGACCTGGACTGTGATGCCATCCCCAAGACTGGATTGGTATGGTGTAGACTGGAGGTGAGGAAGGGCTAGTAGAGGTGGAAAAAAAGAATTGGACAAAATCTCAAAGTAGATTTAAAACCAAGCCATTCTTGTTATCACTTTGCTGGGTTTGCTCATTCTAGAACTACTGAGCACCTCTTGTTGGTAATATGACCCACTTTGGTGGGAGCTGACAGGTTCCCATAAAGACAAAAGGCAAGGACTCTTACATAATTTCTGGAGGAGAATAAGAAGAGAGGCAAGGGCCCAGAGAGGAAAGGTACCATGGAGGACCAAGGATAGAGGAAGAGGTCTTCAGGATTGTCAATAGGAAAGATTAGGCAAAGAAGCCTATTTGTGAGGGAGAGGGGAGGATGACCATGGCTTGTTTCATCAGAGGACTTGAAGAATAGCTAAGAGAGAAGAGAGTGGGTTGTTTGGATTTAGCAACATTTGTGGTTAAAGGTGGTATTCCAGTTATGGTTTACTAGTTGTTATCAGCAATGACAATCATAATGTACCCACATAGATGGGAATGTGGATAGAGGAGGCCAAGGGGCAGAGGTGCTGTGGGAAGAAAGAAAAAGGTAGCTCAGGGAAGAAATGTTTTTCAGTCTTTGTAGTAAGAAGCAGTAATACTTGTTCTAGTTTTTTCATCTTTTTTAGAACCCAAAAATTAACTGAAAAATGAACTGAAATTCTAAAATCTTGCTCTGTGGCTTGGGTTATTTCTGTTAGTTCCAAATCTTGAATCTTTTAGGGTCTGAATTATTAAAGGTATGTTTAAAAGTTGTGCTAAGGAGAGAGAGAGAGAGAGGGAGAGAGAAAGAGAGCGGGGGGGGGAGAGAGAGACAGAGACAGAGAGAGAGAGAGAGAGAGAGAGAGAGAAGAAATAAGCCTGTGTAGGTCCCTTATTAATCTTCTGGATGGTAATGGTATAGACTGGTGAATGTTGAGTGCCATAATTAGATAACTGAAACAATTAAATTGAAGTGATCCTTTGTTACCAAAACCTGCAGAAATTTTATTCCATGTGAAGAAATTCACAAAGAAATATTTGACTCTTCCTTGCCTACTTGGCACCTCCATCCAATGCCTGTGACTATTGTGGCAAGAATCCCTCAGAACCTAGTGCTCCTGGGCACTTATTTCTTGTCATTAAGTGTGGACAATGCATTACTTTCAAAAAGAGAAAGAGAGAGGAAAAAAAACCTCTTGGTGGCAATTTCATGTAGAAGTAGTTATTTTATTTTTTAAGGTATCACATGTGGATTATGATTGTTTATTCCTTGATGTGAAAGCTGAAGGAGTCTCTGCCTCCCACCACATTTCCTGCCTACACCATTTCCAGCTGTGGCCTCCATGAATGTTTCAGCTTGGCAATCTTTGTGTAACAGCTGTGATGTGTGACTAAGAAGAGTCCCCCATGCCTCCTTGGACAGCATTTATGAACCTTGACTTGAATTCATTCCATTTGATCTTATCCCTTCAGACTGGGGACTTGCAAAATGAAGATGCTTTTGGATTTGAAATCATGGGATGTAAAAAGTTGTAGTTGCTTTAAAAAGAATTAGATATTTCCAGTTTAGTTCAGTAAGGAGGAGGAGTTTCCTCATCTTGAACTCCAGAAAGGCCTAAGGGCCTAGGTGAATATGCACTCTGTGGGTTTCCCTGGCAAGCTGAGCTACTTCAGGCTTGGAACCAAAAGGAACCCCATTCCCAACTTCCAGAGGAGAAATTAGGGTTCCAGTGACTTGGGTTATATTGCTAGTCTGTGGTCAAGGGCAAGTGAGAACCAGAATCCTGCCAGCTAATCTGGGTACACTTCTGCCTGGGGACAAGGAACAACAGAAGAGACTTGAACAGAAATGAAAAATGGGGAAGCAGTTCTGTGTGATGTCATCAGGCTCCAGCAGTCCCATCTGTTTGTTGACTGATGCTCTAGAACCAAGGATAGTGCGGGCGGAGGGGACTGGATGCCAGGTGGGGATGGAACCAAACGGGTCCGCGCCCCTGGTTCATGAGACAGACTGGTTAATTCCTTGCAATCCCAGAAAAACAAGGGTAGAGAAATGAGAGTGGGAGCCACAGGCCACCTATTGGCCCCTCCCTCGCTGGACCTAGGCAAAGGGCCAGCACCCTCCAGCCTTGATTGGGCGGGGATGGCGCCCGTAGTGTCGGGTACGGTTCTGGGCCAGGCTTGGGCATTTTAAGAGGCCGATCTGCGCTTTCCGTTGCCTGCCTGTGTCATGCCACAGAGAGGTCGTCTTTGTCTAGTCCGCTGGTTGGAAGAACGCTAATTCCTGCTTGGGACAGGGCTGGCGGAGGCGCCTTCGGTCCACCTGAGACTGGCCAGGTGGCCCGGGCGGCGCCCTACGCTCTTGGAGTGGCCCAGGGAGACCGAGTCAGCCTCTTTCGTGCGGTGGGGAGGAGGCTAGAGGGACGTGGACGCCACGCAGCGCGCCCCTGACTCGCTCAGGCTGAGGGAGCAGCGGGCAGCTCAGGGCGCAAAGCTGCTTACAGCTTGGCGGCTCTCGGAGCGCCAGCGGGCTGGACGCTGTCCGCGGTGCTGAAGCGGCTGCCGCGGCGGGGAGGCGGGCCGGGGCGTCGGAGCAGCACACACCCAATCCGAGGACCGCCCTCCTTCTCCCGGGCTCGGCACGGCGGTGGCAGCCGGCACTGCTCGGAGATGGACTGAGAACGCAGCGGCGGGAAGGCGGCGGCGGCAGGGTCAGCTCCAAGAGCCCCGGCAACCTCAGCGTCGGACCCACATCCACACTGGAGAGCCCCTGCCTGGGGTGAGTTGGGGCAGCCGAGCAGGAATGGGGCACACAGGTCCTGGGGGCATGGATCTTTTGAGTCTAAATTTTGCTTTCCCATTGCATGTCTTCCATCCCTGATCTTGAGCAGCCTGCAGAGCTCAGGGCACAGAGGTCTGCCCCTGCACTAACTCCAGTCCTGGGACAGTGGGCAGGCCCCTCTACCTTCATAAGCCAGGGGACAAAGCATTTAGCTAGAAATCGGACTGTCACAGGTATGCTCTTCTTACCTTCTGTGCAGCCAGCCCACTGCTCAGCACCAGGAAGAACTGTTTGCTTAGGCTGGTGTCACAGGGGAGACACCTTTCCCTCTCTGTGCAGCAGGCTGGCTCCAGGGAACCCAGCCACAGAGGAATTTGGCCCAGAGACTAGCTATCTTTCATAGAGGAAGGTAAGCTTCAGCCTCCACTGAGGCTGCAAATGAAAAAGTTAAGCCCCTTCCTCCCTTTGCTTACCTCCCTCTTGTCTCCTTAGGTGCTAGCGCTGCTGTGACCAGGGCTTCAAGGGCAAGGGTCACTTCTGTGCACCTCGTTGTTATAAGTGAGCTGGACTTAGGTAGGGGTGCTTGGAGTGGATACTAGGCAAGCATTCCCTGCGTGTGTGTGTGTGTGTGTGTGTGTGTGCCCAGCACGCAAAAGGGATTTTAAACTCCAGTGGTGACTGTCACAGGAAAAGCCCTTCCAGCCTGCCTGTGCCTCTGAGTAAGCAGCTTGGGGTCAACGCTGAACAACTACCCAGCTAGAGAAACCTTGGGCTTCCTCGGCCCCTAAAGCTGCCCCCCCCCGCCTTGATCCATCTCCTGAAAGAGGAGATGTGTTTAAACTTGATGGGTCACCTCTGCCTTCGGTCCTACCAGCAGTCGGTTCCTATCTCCATCACCTGGCAAGGTCAGACAGATATACTTCTTAACTCTTAGAGATGGGAGGGTGGGCTGCTGGGGGGCTTTGCTGCCAAGATGAAGGGCTTCTGGGGTGTTGGGGAGGCAAGGGAGTGAAAAAAGTGGGGTTGAGGTATAGGAACCATCCTGTAGGTCCTGGAGATATCTAGTTATGTTAAATTCCAAGCTGTGTGAGGTGTCTGTTCTAACCAAATGGATGTAGATGGAGTCTCTGAGTCTTGACTGGCTCCTGCTGGAGAATGGGGTATGTCTTGTTCTGTTTATGTAGCCTAAGCTTGGTACATCATAAATGATTCTGGTGGACAGCTGCCTCAGATCATCAGATGCCTCATGGTGCCGATCAAATGAAAGAGGTGGAGAGAATTACGAGATGATGTGCTGGTTTTAGGGTCAGTGTGAGCTGCAATGTTGCTGCAGTGCTGGTGGAAATGCATGCCAAGAATGTGTTAGCATTATTTGCTTAAACAAAGTCACTTGTTACCCAGGTACCATTTGTCTGTCATCAATGATCTGTAGAGAGGAAAGGTCATAAGAGGTAAAGTATAATAACTGTACCTTTTACATGTACTCAATTTACTTTTTGCTTGATCACTTTTTTCCACTCCAAAGTATTGTAACCTACTATATAAGCACCGTATAGTTTAGCCAGATGAATGAACCCCTTTAGAGAATAATTGTCTGGGAGAATAGCTGAATCATGACTGTACTTTTATCTTGCTTAATTGTTTCATAAAAATTGAAATTCAGAAATATAATGGCAGGCCAGTTAAGCAGTGAGCCATTGTTTTGGTTTTATGAAAACAGTGTATTTGAGCTGCTTGTGTCATTTGTTTGAAAAATTACATTTATAGGCCAAATGTTTCCATAGCCAGATCAAGTTGAGAGATACGTTTATATTTTTAGCATGTTGCACACCTGTAATATAATCAGGCTACCTATTTTTGCCCATAGTCTGAGCAATTTAAAGCCTCCTTAATAATTAAAGTGGGCTCACCTTCTCCTCTGTAACTGAAGAAGATACTACTTGAGGACTGACCCTGGATGATACTTAGTCCTAGATCCAGCTCCCAGTTTCTGTTCAGATGCTTTGCATTTGATTGTAACACATTCAAGAGTGCTTTTGTGCATAGTTATAAAAAGTACATGAGAGATATGAGCAGAATCTTTCTGTCTGGATTTTTCAAGGCAGAAAATAAAGTTGTCATGATGAATATTTAGCAATAGAACAAGTTTTATTTTGGTGAAAGCAATTGATCTTGGATTCCTGGTAGAATATAGTAAGCATTAGGCATAGTGAAGACTGCTGTGCAGTGTTAAGGAGTAAAAAGAGATTCAGTTTTGTAGATTGAGAGACCTGGGTTGGAGTCCTAATTTTAATCTCTTATTCACCATATGTTATGATTTTTTCTGTGCCTCCAACTTTTCATTTATAAAGCAGAGAAAGTAATGCTAGCTTGGTATGTGAACTCTTAGCACAGGATTGGCATATAAGTATTCAGTGTTATTCTTAGTATCTCTTGCCATAGTTTACCTCCAGTGGTATTAGAGAAATATGAGTGTGTTCTGCCAAAATTCTTTCAAATTTGTGTTTGTATTCAAACTGGGCCATGGAAGGACTCAGTAGGTTGGCTTGGTCCTGTTTAAAGTGCTGTTCCAAAGATGGAGACTATCTTGGGGTCTACAGGGACCTTGCTGGTTAGCAATGTGGCTTGGGCAAAAGGATAAAGAATGCTCAGTGCCCAAGTCCTTGAGAAATCTTTGCTTGGGGAAACCTCTTCCAGGAAAGGATTCCTGGCAAAGGATATTTTGTAGCAGAGAGATGTTACTGCTGTCTCTTTTTTGTTTTGTTTTGTTTTGTTTTGTTTTGTGTGTGTGTTTTATTTTATTTTTATCATGAGTTGAACTTAAGACCTCACACTTGCTAGGCAGTCACTGTGCTGCTAAGCTATATCTGTTGCCCACTACTGTCTCTTTTAATATCTTTCTGATGCTGGGTTTTCCTTCAACAGTATGTGTCTCCTCTTTCTGTTTATGTCCTACATGCTCGGTGGTAATAGCAACTAATACTGGGTGAGTGGGACTTCATTGGGTCTGGTTTTCCTGCAGTAAGTCATTCATAATGACCTGATGAAGTGAGCATATCATCATCCTTATACAAAAGAGGATACTGAGGCTAAGAGAGGTTCAGTCACAGATGTTTGAGATTCAACTCTAGCACCTGCCTATCCAGCATGATGAGAAGACCTCATAGATAAACCAGTGGCAAAAAGGGGAGCAATATGGCCATAGTCACCCAGTCTCCAGGCTCATAATCCAGTGTTCTTTTCTCCACCCAAGATAGCAGTGCCCTATTGCTAAGTGGCAGTGGCAAAAGGAAGAATGCAAAGTGAGGGTCACTCATGCAGAGTGACAATGGGGAGGAGTTAATGTATGGTACTTCCCCTTTTTGGCCTGTCAAATCACCCTGTTCCTACCCAGGGATAGGGCTGGTTATTCCTGCAGTAGTGGCAGCAGTCACAGCAGGAAACAGAGCTGGAAGGTGAAGAGCCCTTAGAAATCAGCTAGACAACTTCTCCTGCTATGAATGAAGGGACTGAGCCCCAGAGAGGAAATGACTCATCTGTGGAGGTGAGGGGGGAGGAGAAGGGTCTTTATTCCACCCCCATGGAGAAGAGCCCCTCCTAATGGACTGTACCACAGTGCCTCTGTGGGGAGCCTTGATATTGCTGGTGGCTCTGCCACAAAAAGCTTTCCAGATCCAGGGACCTCTGTGGCTCCTTGAGATGTCACTGAACTGGACAGCTCCCTTGTCGCGGGCTCTTGGCTGAGAAGCAGCTCCATCTGGCTTCTGCTAGCACATGGTTGCCATTTGCAGACTTCATTGATTTCCATTTCCTGGGGTGATGAGATCATTTAAAGGTTATTCAGTTGAGTTTCTACTTCTAGTGACTTAAGATCTTTCTTTAATCCTGCCTACTGCTCATACCCTGGGTACCAGGCATTGATATAAAGATATGCTCATTGTCCATAAACTTGAATTATTTACAAAACATCAGCCCACCTTAGGGGTTACTTACTGAGCATACCCGTGGTTTTGCTTTTTTAATTGACTGGTACTTTATGACAGTAAACCATGCGCTATCCTTGTAGGCCTGCTTCTTTCCCTGGGCTGCCATTTTCAGGTCCTGGCCCCCATCTTCTGTATTTCCTCCCTTAGACTCCAGCTCCTGAAAGCCTTACTCCTGCTTCTGCATCCTGAAGTCAGGCTTTTTCCATTTTCCTACCACATTTTCTCTGAATTCCATTCTTTCCCTTAGGCTATGCTGTCACTACTCTGATTCAGTTCCTCATTATTGGCTGACATTTTTGTAATATCCTTTGACTTGGCCACCTTCCTGTATGGTTCGCCTTTGAGACTTGCTCCTGTGTGCCTCCAGCAGATGAATCTTTCAGGAACACAGATTCTACTCTTATCATTGCTGTCCTGTGGAACTGTCCCTGACTCATTACTGCTTCTAGGATGAGGCATATGTATCAGCCTGGCCTGGAGGGCCTTTCTGCAGGAAGGCCCTGCACCCTACACTGCAAAGCACAGAACCAAGACTTCTCCTGTGCAGTGTTCTTCTTCCTTTCTGGACTTGTCCTTTCCCTCCTATCCTCCCTATAGCCTCAAGATGCCTCCTTCCCTGAGCTTTCTTTCCATGAACTTTTCTTCTCTGCCTAAACCATCACTCTTGCTCAATTAGCTATTTACAGGAATCCGAGTCTCACTGTAGATCAGGTGATGCTGGGCACCAGTAATTCCAGTGAGTGCTGTGGGTTGAATTGCATCCCCCAAAAAGACTTGCTCAAGTCCAGGTCCTTGTGCTTGTGAACGTGACCTTGCTTGGTAAAAAGATCTTGCCGATGTAATCAAGTTAAGGTGAGGTCATTCACTGATCCCTACTGCAACATGGTTGGTGTGTATATAAGGAGAGGAAAAGTTGGACTCAGACACACATGAAGAGAACATGATATGAGGACAGAGACTGGGGAAGGTCATGGGAAGAAAGAGTCAGAGATTGAAATGGCACTGCTACAAGCCAAAGAATACCTGGGGCTACCAGAAGCTAGAAGAGGCAAGGAAGGATCCGCCCATAGTACCTTCAGAGGGAGCATGGCCCTAATGACACCATGACTTGGATCTCTTGCCTTCAGAATTTCTTGAGAATAAATTCCTGTCTTTTAAAGCCTCCCAGGTTTTGGCAGCCCTAGGAGAATCAAATCCGGTGAACTTGCTACTTTCCATATCAGAGAGCCATGGAAGGGAAATGTCAGGGAGCAGGGGTTTTTAGTGAATTGTCCACATCATGACTTGAAGGGGTAAACATGGAAGCTGAGACCTCAGAATGAACCAGAGGAGATGGCTGGTCCAGGTGGAAAAGAGGATACGGCTTTACAAACAATTTTAGAGGACTTCAGGATTCATCACAGGTAGGGACTCAAGGAGAGGGACAAACCACAGAAGCCTCAGGTCTTTAGCTGATGCCTGGGGACAGAAAGAGTTGTCCAAAGTAGAAAGGTTGTCATGAGGGAGCAGAGGAGAAATGTTGGTCCTTGTTGAGCACAAGGGAAAATAGTGCCTCAAGGGCTGGGGATTTAGCTCAGTGGCTTAAGCGTCTGCCTGGCAAGTGTGAGGTCATGAGTTCAATCCCCGGTACCAAAAAAAAAAAAAAGAGTACCTCTGAAGATCTGGAACTTGGAGGGCTTGGAGGGGAAGACTTTATTTCTACTATAACTGGGGAAACATGGACAGGAGTAGGGGGCATGGAGCTGTGGGCATAGACACTATCGCTTAGGCTTTGGAATGGAGTGGGAAAGGAACTGAGGTAAGGACCGATTCCTGCCATGGAGTGGGGACCAAGAGGTCAGAGCACCAGGGATGTGTGGCAAGAGGATTAGGAAGCAGGGGACTTCAAATAAGGGTGGTTGTGACTCAAACCTGCCACAGGAAGGACTATACAGAGGGTTACAGGACCACTGGGTCCAGGAATTACTCTGAGCAGCAATACACCTGCCATTTCTTACCCCCTCCTATGTCCAACATTTGCCTGTGAAACTCTTGTTGTCTCTGACACCTCTCCTGACTGTTCTGTGGACCATGAAACTCAGAACAGACCTGGTGAGGTGAGTGAAGGTAGATGCCCAGATACTCTTACGGGTCTTGTCCCAAGGCCACAGATGCTACTCTTAGAGGTCACTGGTGCCTGTGGTCATGAGCTTCTGCCAGAAGCCTGGCAGCCAAGAGTAAGGGAAGGCATCAAGTTTGGCTGAATGACAGGTACTTGCCCCTTTGCCCTCAAACGTGGTTGTAGCTCTGTCCCTTCTTTGCAGGGCCCATCACCATGGGCGGCTCTGCTCCTCTGCCTCATGGGGATCGTGCCTCGGGTGTGCCAAATGATCCAGCCCCTCTCTGATTGCTGCCTGCCAGGTTGGTCTGTGTGCACTGATG
The DNA here is from genome assembly GCA_004027295.1 of Dolichotis patagonum. Lineage (NCBI taxonomy): Eukaryota > Metazoa > Chordata > Mammalia > Rodentia > Caviidae > Dolichotis > Dolichotis patagonum. The sequence goes on from PVJX010022402.1 coordinate 10,556, forward strand.
TGGTGGCTTTTCTGATGTGATCGCTGAGCGCTTCTGCCCCCAAATTTACCTGTTACACACTTTCCTTTATGCCTGACCTTCAGTAGAAGGTCAGCTTGTAGGGTATCATGGCAGAGATTGATTCAGGCATATTCTTTCCTACTGTTTTGTCGAAAAATTACATTTATTTAGGAAATTCAAGACTGTGAAATATTTAAATAACTCTAAAATATATAACCTAAAATTTAGTCATCTTTCAACTCCTGCCTTCACCTCATTCTTCTCCCAAGAGAGATGCACTTCAATTTGCTAAGGTGATGCTTTTCTAGATCTTGTCAAAGCCATGTAAGGACGGTCTCCCACATACATATACATGTATAAATGAGATTTTATAATCCGTATTGGTAAGAAGCTTAGTAGTGGAGAAAAATGGAGCTTAGAAGCCTGAAGTGTTGCATTCTCAACCCTTCTCTGGCCTTTACTTGCTATTTTACTTTGAGTAAACCATTCAACTTCTGTTTTGCAGGTTACATAGCAGCACTGTCCATCTGCCCAGTCTCTTTGCAGCTACCACAGGGAACATGAGAAAAGCTGTCATTGGCAGGGCTTCTAACTATTCTGAATGTCCTGGCTAATGAATTCTTTAATGGGCATTGAGATCAACTCTTCTGGTACAGGCCTCTTCCAGGGCTGTAATTTCGGAATACCTGGCACCCCGCTCCTGATGCAGTTTACATTTCCCAACGGAACACCTGCCTGTGTTGATGTCATCTTCATGGCTTTGCATAAGAAAGTGCATTAGTCAGCTTTGGTTCCCATAACAAATGTCACAGACTAGGAAGCTTAAACAACAGAAATTTATTATTTCAGTTTTGGAGAGCAGAAATCCAGTAAGTGTTTGTAAGTTTGATTTCTTCTGAGCCTCTTTCCTTGGCTTCCAGATTGCTGTTTCTTGCTGTTTTCTCCTAGTCATTCCTCAATCTCCATTTTTCTCCACTTTTAAGAAATTAAGCCTCTGACAGATTTCATACCATAAACACATAGAAACTCCATAGCACTGCAGCCAGCATTGCATAAAGTTAAAAAATAAGCAATATGTCCAAATACTAATCTCCCTGTTTTATAAGGATACAAATCATATTGGATTAGGTCTCACCTCTGTGACTTCATGTTAGCTTTTCAGACAGGGTCTCACTATATAGTCCAGGCTGACTTCAAACTCACTGTGATCCTCCTGGCTCAGCCTCCTGAGTGCTGGGATTACAGATGTGTGCTGCTACACCAGATATGTTATTTTAATTATCTCTTTAAAGGCACTGTCTCCAAACAGTCACTTAGTGAGGTACGAGGGGTGGGGGGACAGGCTGGACTTCCACATAGGAATTTGGGGGCACACCATTTTACCCATCACAGAGAAATACCACTGTGTCTAGGTAAAAGTCAGGAGAGTGAGGCTCAGAGAAGCTTCTATATTTGTTTCTGTTCACTCAGAGAGCAAGTTGCAGGGAGTCTGAGCTCAGACTCGTGCATTTGATTCCAAGGCCTGGACTTCCTCCAGGTTGGTTTGACTAATGTTGGAATTGTTGGAGTCCCACTTCCCTGATTTCCTGCTCATAGGTTACTGCCCTGTAATCCCACCATCCCATGGTCTTATAACTTGCACTTGAAGGAGGAAACAAGAGATCGTTTTCTTCCTCTTTGTTGGACAAGGTTTCCCTCCTCTTGGGAAAGGATTTCAAATAATAATTCAGTTGATTGAATATTTTTATTATTATGGAAGGAAGAACTGCACAAAAAGATAGCATGTACTTATATTTGGCTGGGCATGGTGGCTGCATAATGTGGAAGGCTGAGGCAGGAGGATCATCTTGAGTTTGTGGCCAGCCTGGGCTACATAGTGAATTCTAGGCCAGCCTGAACTACCTAGCGAGACCCTTTCTCAAAACACACACACACATAAGGAAATTGCCCACTCAGAACTTACGATTTTTGCACATTCTTCCCACCTTCCCCCTTCACATGTACAGGGGATCAAACCTCACGCTTACCAGGTAGGTGCTTGCGCCACTGAGCTAAATCCCCAGCCATTCACATGGACTTTTATTTGCCATCTTTGACCTCCTACTAAACATGGTACTTCATGCTTTGACATTTTTTTACCCCAGTTTATAATTATTATAATGATCATTTTAATTTTGTTTTTGGTACCAGGCATTAATGGCTACATAATATTCTTTTTTTTTTTTTTTTAATTGGTACTGGGGATTGAACTCACAACCACGCACTTGCAAGGCAGGCGCTTATGCCGCTGAGCTAAATCCCCAGCCCGGCTACATAATATTCTACAGAGTTATGTATTCTAATGTATTGAATCATTTATCAACTGTTGAGCATTTGAGTTTCTCATTTGTGCTATTACAGATAATGATTCAGTGAACATCTTTGTACTGAAAACCAAGGTTTTTGCTTCTCTCAAGTTATTTCCTGATGGAAAATTCCCAGGAGCCAGATTATTGAGTTAAGGGCAGGAGCAGCAACACAGTCCCTCAATAAAGTATAATATCACTTTATGAAATGAGAACAGCAATGTTCCATGCCACCAACAAGTGAGCACTCAATTCCCCTGCAGTCTCACTGGCATTAGGGTTAACTAAATACTATTTGACCATTATAATATACTTAAAAAGGTACATCAAGGCAGTTAGTGTATATTGTTTTAATAACCAGTAAACAAGAGGGAACATCCTACAGTAGATTTACATTTTCAGCTTCTTTTGTTGTCACTTTCTTAAGAAAGAAAGAAAGAAAGAAAGAAAGAAAGAAAGAAAGAAAGAAAGAGAGAGAGAGAGAAAGAAGAAAATTGAAGACTAAATGGACAGTAATCCCTTGGGAATTCCAGCTCCTTGATTGTCATGAAAGATTTGCTGGTGAAAGTGATATTTAGACTCCAGCAAGCAATAACTAACATATGCAATGCACTGAGACTGAGAAGAAGCCAAACGTCCTTGGAGCTGACCTCCAAACTGTGCAAAATGCAGTTAGGTGCCACCCCTTCACACCCCAGGACAAACCATTCAGGGACAGCTTCAAGAGGTAGCTTCATCTCTGCTATTGCCCCTAGCAGAGGGTACCTGTGGACAGAATGCTGCCAAGACAACATCCCTAGGTTTTTCATTTTTCAAACCAATTTGAATGCTACATTCTCCCTAATCCCATTTTTTTAACCTAAAATAACCAATGATAAAGTGAGGAAAAAATGTTCCCTCGGAAGTTTATTTTAATTGCCTAGCAACCCATTATTTTAAATTGCTCTCAAATTAATTCTTTGGCTTCGGTGCAGGATCATTTATTAATGAGCATGGCAGTCAGCACCTATGCATGGCTATTCTTACAACGCTGCTGCTTTTAAGCGCTTCATTCTTAAGATGCCCCATGGGAAATGCACATGCACACTGAACCCTTGGCGAACTTGTTTCTTCAAACCAAATTGGAGAAAGTCAATGGCTGTCCTCTATGGGGCCTAGGCTTTCTTTAACAATGGTCCTAAGGCTCAGAAGGGGAGCTATGGATACCTAAGTCCCATAGCAGTTAAAGATTGCAGCCAACTCAGGTCACCAGTCCACCATCCAATCTTGCACCATAGAACTCCCAAGTTGTTCCTCCTTCCCAGTGTGTGGCTCATTCAGGGGCTAGGAGGGAGTGCTGAGGGAAGAGGAGGCCATGAAGGTGGTGTAAACCAGAAGTGCAGACTAGGTGGTGTGTTAGGGGGCTTGGTAAGGCAGAAGGGTGGTGTGGTTTGATTGCTGGGCCACATAGACTCTTGATGAATGACTAAGCTGCTTTCATCAATCAATTCATTGATCTAGTCATTGCTCTATCATTCCCATGCTCATTCATTCATTGTGTACCTACCATGTGCCAGGTTACACTATAGGCTGAAAATAGTAAGAAAAGGTCACAGTGTCTATCTTGAAGGCATTCACAGTCTTGTATGAGGTACAGACAGGTAAATGGGAACCCCCAAGTAGGGTATACTGGGTTCTGTAAAAGAAAGAAGTCCAAAGCACTCCAGAAGCCCAGACTTGAGGAAATCACCTGTGTTTAAATTATTTTTAACATGTCTGTATCTGTGTAGTTCTCTCTCAATTATGTTTTATGATTTGCTCTTTTTTTCTCTTAGCATTTTCTTTTTAAGTACAAGTTCTTATTTTTTGTGAAACTATCACCTATGTAAGTCTAAATGGTTACATGATATTCCATGAAATTGATGAAATAAGCTTTCACCTGCTATTGGACTCTTAGGTTGCTTCTGGGTTTTTGCAACAAATGGTGTTGGGTACAGCATGTTTTGATGTTTTCTCATTTTGTTCTCTTATGGTCAATCCATCCTGTACTGGGCTACAGGATGAGAACATGTTTGTGGTTCTTTCCATACTGCTATCTTGCCCCAGAGGCCTTACACTAGTTTCTAGGGGCTGATCTCAGGCCTGAGGAAGCTGTTTCTGTTGCTTCCAGCACTAGAATGGACAACAAATAACGTGCACATGCTCACACATACAGGCATGCACATCTATATGTGTATGCATGAATTTCAGTTGAACAGATGTGCCGTATTACTGAGCAAAGGAGAAAGCATAGTGGAAACAGACTCTGATTAGTTGTTCTGGTAACAAATGAAAGTGGGTATCAGTAGGAGTGCAAGTAGGATATGACAAGAGAAGAGATAACTGTAGACAAGAGAGGAAACCAAAGACTTCAAAGTGACCCCCTTGATGTGAAGTCAGATAGGACCTTAGAGGTAGGGGCTGTAGCTGCCTCCAGGGTTGCCAGCTAGGAAACTGGGGTGAATGGACCTCAGAAGAGTCTTGGAGTTGGCACAGTTGGTATTAGGGGGTTACATTGAGGGTGTCTGGGGGCCGGCACCTGGAGTAGTTTAAGAGACACTCAGGACACTTGAGTACAGATGGGGGCAGAAGGGGAGCTGGGGCTCAGCTTCACCATACAGGGTGAAAGGGAAATATGAAAGCTCAGTGCAGCAGGCAGAGCAGTTAGCATTAATTGGCATTAGGTATCTTTCTCTGGCTCCTCACAGTTTGGTCAGCTAGGTTTCACATAAGCAGAATCTGATAATTTTTTTCATGTGACTTACAGTGCAAAACAATCAGGTATAAAGGGGAAATTATGTGTGTGTGTGTGTGTGTGTGTGTACGTGTACTTTAGTGAATGTGTTAGTACTTTAGTGGATGTGTCTTAGTCACTTTTTCTCATTACTGAGACAAAATACTCAACACCCAAAGGTAAAAGAGGAAAGGTTTATTTCAGCTCACAGTTTGTAGAAGTTTCAGTTCATAATTGGCAAGTGGGGCATCATAGAGGAGAAACAGTTCATGACAGGCAGAAGATAACAAAAGCACCCAAGCAGCAAGCAACAAGTAGCACTTGACAGACTCTTTCTGTCCCTGTATGTTGTATATAAGCTACTTGCCCTTGGCTTGGGTGGTGCTCACACCCAAAGATAGAACACCCTTAATCCTACCCAGAACTATCCCAAATCAATCAGTGGACTAATTTAGTAATCACATACCCTTAATTCCACTACCACACACTGTAGATTCTGCCACCTCTGAAAATCCCATATCACTGAAAATCCCTATAACCACATGAAGCGTTGGGGGGACATCTAGACACAAGCCATAACAATGTGTTACTATAACAAAATACCTGAGAGAATCAATTTAAAGCAGGAAAGATGTATTTTGGCTCACGGTTTCAAGGTTTCAATCCATGGTCCTTTGGTCTCATCACTTTGGGCCAAATACAAGGCCAAACATTATGGTGGACAGTGTGTGGTACAGCAGAACTGCCCACCTCATGCATGGCAACCAGGAAGCAGAGAAAGACAGCCAGGGCCATGGGACAAAATATACCCTTCAAAGCCATTCCCCAACTAACCTATTTCTTCCAACCAGGAACCTCTCCTGGATTTTTCACTACCTACCCATAGCACTATCATTTGAAACACATGGGCTTTTAGGGACTCTTTTAAGATCCATATCAAAACAGTAAACTACATAATTTTCTTTCATATTTTTTCTTAACTATTCTTCTTTCTTTCCTGGATTTGTTTTGTTCCCTGACTTCCATGGTCCACAGCTGTAAGTCAAGGTGGCTCTAGGTGAAGGTGGATAGACAGTGAATACAGGAAAGAGGGTCAGTGATAACTGAGATCACTATCTGTGAAGACAAGCATGCACATGTTTTAAGATTCCTGCTCTCCTTTTTCTCAACTCTCAGGATGGAGGGCACAGCTCTGTGTTAGACTATCCTAGATTTTGTGATAGTGTCTGCTTAAATATCCTGAGTATGATTTATTTTTTATGATTTGTACATACAAATCCTTAAAACATTGCCTGTAAGCCAGGCATTGGTGAGGGGTGTGTGCCTGTAGTCTCAGCCACTTGAGAGGCTAAGAGAGCACAATCCTTCGAGTCCAGGAGTTCAAGATCAGCTTAGGCAACACTGTGAGACCTCCATCTCAAAAGAGAAAAGAAAAATGGGGAGATTGGCTATATTCTTCTGAATATTTCCCCAAAGCACTCAAAAGACTACCTCAGCCAGCTTCCCCCTATATTTTTCTCATAAAGTCTCTGGTTGCTCAAGAACTCCATAGAGCAGAGTTCAAAGTGTGGCCTCTCAGAACAGGTGGGTTACCTGGAAGAGACTACCTTAGTAAGGCTTAGTGTCTTCATCTGTAAAAGTTGGTCCAGAAAGACCCCAACTTATGAACATTTGAGTTGCAAATTTTCACAGGTATGACTGTACCTTGCATATGGTTCTTTTATGCTTTACATTACATATTTGTGTCAAAGGTGTACCAGACTCACTTTGCCAAACTTATGAATGAATCTGACTTATGAACATTATCTCAGAACAGAACACTTTTGTAAGTTGGAGACTTCCTGTATTGGTAGAAACTACCAAACAAGCCTCTTTGTGAGAATTGGGGAAGTACAGGTAAAGCACACAGCCTAGTGCTTGGTGCTTGGTCAGCACTCCATCTCTGGTATCATTTCCACTTTAGTTTGTAGCTAGAAAATCCAGGCCCAGTGTAGTTAAATGCTTTCTGTCCCCTGGGCCAATGATTCTTGCACAATTGCTGAGGATTAATTCTCTAAGTGGAAGAAGTAGTTGCTTCAAAGGCCTGGAGGGAATTATTGACCCAGCATCATCCTCCCTGAATCTGTTAGATGTTAAAAACAGGAGCTTCATTGTGATTTGAAATTTAAAATGGTAAAAGTGGATTTTATTTCAATTAAGTATGTTAGATAAATCCCACTGGCTTTGTTCCTGTGAGGCGGTGGGATTGGCTAGGGTGTGACTAGAAATGAAACAATGGCAAAGGCCCATCCTGGGGTGCAGAGCCCATAGTCCACTGGGAAAGACAAGCCATCCTCAGAACAGAGTAGTGGGAGTACAGCCAAGCAGTGGGTCTGCCCAGTGCTTGGACTCCTGTCTGTAACCCTGTGTTGAAGCCAGAATACCAGTGTGGCAGGAAAGAGGGAGAGAGCAGAGGAATTGGAGGGATGAGGTCATAATGACATGGACAGTCTGCTTGTGGGAACTTGGAGCCCACTAAGGGGGAGAGTGGTAGAATCCAACACACACTGAACACGATGGTTAGGGCTGCTGTTCTAGACTGGATTGAGGGGGACCAGAGCAGAAGCAGGGAGATTTGCCGAGAGCCTTCCTAAGAGGCCATGGGGGTTGGAAGGCAGGAGTGGGAGTGGTAAGTAACAGTGGGATCCTGGTTATGCTCTACAGCAACAGCCTCAGGGTGTACTGCTGAGTGCATGTGGGTCTAAGAGACAGAAGAATCCAGGGTGACTCCAACATTCTGGCAGCTGGGAAGATGGCACTACTACTAGCTGAGGTGGAGGTGGGGAGGACTAAGGGAAGTGTTCCGGAATAGGTTCTAGGGGGACACATCCCAGATTTGGACAGTTGGGTTTGTGATGCCCATCATACATTCCATGGAGAAGTCCCGCAGACAGCTAGACGGGGGACATGTGTTCACAGAGATCTGGGCAGAGACACAAATTTCTAGATGGCTGCAGCACTGTGGCAGCGGCTCCTAGGGAACCCAGCTCCCAGGTGGCTGCAGGTGGCCCGACACAGGTGCCTCAGTCCGCTTTGCAGCGGGGTTAGAAGGTTACCAGGTCCCAGAGGTTATCTAAGTCCGGGAATCGCCGTCAAGCCCCGGGGCATCCCCATTTCCCACGTGTCCCTTGCTCTCAAGGGCATCTTTTCCTTTGAAATAAAGCAACGCTGAGCCTCCCGCTGCAGGGGGCGGCACTTTTATTCGGATTTTTGAGTTCACACGTGACGGTAGAATGTGTACTCCGCCCCACACTCAGTGTCCCGAGTGCCGGCAGGGTCGCGCGGGGGAGCAGGCTGCGTTCCCGGGGGAGGAGGCGGGGCAGACGGCGCTGCCGGTCTGGTCCGGCTCGGCTCCTGCGGCGAGGACAGGGTTAACGGGCTCCTGTACTGGGCGGCGGGCGCGGGCGGCAGTGGTGCATTGTGGTAACGCAGCGCCAGGACCCGCGAGCGCCCGCCGCCTCCGCCGGGAGGCCCGCCGAGCTGTGCTGGTGTCCGTGTGAGCCCCAGGGTCTGGCACCATGTAGCGCCCGACCGCTCGGAGGCCGCCGGGCTTGGGGGATGAAGGGACGCGGCTGCTGGGAGACGGCCTCCGTGCGCTCCTTCTGCAGCTCCAGCTGCCTGAATAAATTTAAGAAGGGTTAGTGCTGCTCGGCCGCCGCCTGGAGGGAGGCCCAGCTCACCGCTCACGCACGCCTGGCTCCAGGCTTTGCTGCATGATCAGTCCACGCGAGCCTCTGATGTCACTCCCTCGCGGTGTCAGAAGCGCGGGGAACCTCGGGGAACCCCTATCCTGGTACCCTGCTGTCGTGCGCTCCGCACTGGCGTTACTGCCGCGCATTTTGCAAAAGGGGCTGCAGCTAGAGACGTGGCTGTCGGATTAACCTCTGCAAAAGGAAAAGAAATACAATCCAGATCCTTCTGGAAAGAAGGGAGGAAGCGGCGGTAGTGTTGAGCACATCCACTTTCCTTTTTCTTCCATAGTCTTTGGGGAAAGGGTCCCCACATCCCCAAGGCCCGCATGCTTTGCGGTGGTGGCTGGGGGAGTGCGCAGAATTGTAGCTTTGACTCATAAGGGCCTCGTCCTGGAGCCACCGGTGGCTGTTGGCTTTGCTGACTGCATGAACCCCTCCTAATGGCCACCTGGGTTTGAGCAAGGGCCAGCCTTGAGAAGCTTACCTCCAAGCCACGGTGATCCTGAATGACTGCCCTGGGGGTTCAGGCAGGCAAGTCCTGGCGCCCTTCCTTAGCGTTGCAGGGAAAGCAGCTGTCTTAAGTTGAAGCCTTGCAAACTCGCCAGACTCTTGCCTGCCATTCCTGATGTTTGATTTTGCCGTGAGTGAAATTTGTTGTGTTTATCTTGATAAGTGTTTCTGTTATATTTTGAGTCTCTAGGGAAAATTAGATTCTTTAACCCTGTCAACCTAAAAAAAAAAACCATAGGGACAGTTAATTTCACTGAACCTGCATTTAGTAGAAACAGCTCCTTTTAGAAATTAACTCTCTCTGATATCTCTGAAGCCAGATTGTTAACTCTGCTTTGCTCGCTGACTGGCCATGCTAACAGCTTCATAAGGACCTGTCAGTTCAGAGCACTCTGAAACTGCAGACTCCAAGCTTCAGCCCAGGAGTCATGGTTAATTATACATATTCTTCTCAGAACAAGGTGCAGAGTATTAGTGTATTTGCAATTGTAAACATTAGAAATTTATTTCATTGGGAGCTGATGCTATGGCCTATTTTAAGAATTCATTAAATCCTTTAAAGTGAATATTGTCCAAAGTATGTTTTCTGGTTTGAGATCATTGGTCTTCATTTCTAGGTTATTTTTTTATTAGATATAGTGTCATTTTCAAAGTAGTTACGTTCTTCATGCAAAGTTTAAATGATTTTGCTATCAGTTTAGATGAATTTAATTCAGAGGGTGAAATTCAGAGTCTGAAAATAAAGAAAGAAAATATGTGTGGGTTAGGCCTGAAATTGTTTTTCTTCCATCAACCCTTGGAATGATTTTCTTTGTTGCTATTATCTGGAATAATTGCTACTTATTGGAGATTGAACCTAATGGCCCCTTGCTTTTGGTTGATTCTGGTAGGAATGCACACCTTTGTCTGGAAGAACGAGTGTGACCTGAGCAGCTGTGTCTGGAGAGCAGTGACAGGGTAATTTTTTCAAGTGCCAGGCCCTGCTAGACCAGCCTTCCATCTCACCCCTCCTGACAATGTCACACTTTACTGTGGTTCTGAGGGTGAGGAGGCTCAGGTGGTTGTGTGATACGGACCTGATGCTTAGAATAGGACTTGGACCAAAGCTTGTTGCCACAGAGGGAGGAGGTCCAGGGGCCAGTGTCTTGGTCAAGAGCAGCCAGGACTCAGCCTCAGTGTTGGAGGCTATAGAGGCAAATAAGGCTGGGTCCCTCAGATACCCTGTGAGTGTGGGTGTAGGAAGGCCAGAACAGTTTTCAAAATAAGCTGAAAATAAATCTCCCAGATTTTAAATGTTGATCTTGTGGGCTAAAGGGAAAAGAAGGAAGAAGGCTGAGCCCCAAGCTACAAAATGGGTTAGTCATTAGCATTGGAAGTTGGGAGCTTCCTGGCCTCTCAACTGTACGGGCCTCTCATCCCCAGCACACAGTCAGGAAGAGACTGATCTCTCTCAGATAACACTGAAAGATGTTGACATGAAGGGTCAGTCTGATGTGTTCATAGTTCAGAGTGGGCTCCAGTAAAATCGTGTCACATGCCTAAACCCACTTCGGTGCAGATTAAAAAGGTTACTGACTTGCTGCCTCCTCCCTGGGGCTAGGAATTGAGGTCCTGGCTGTGACTGTTTCAGTTACAGGACTGTTCTTGGCTTGTGGAGGCTCACTGCATGGACTGTTATTCTGGAGGCCCAATAGTGTCCCTAGACCTGAATTCTTATCCTGCCAGCACATGTGCCTCTAGAGCACGAGTCCCTACCCTTCTATGAGCCCCTCCCCATAAAGGAAGGAGAATAGTGTCTTGAAAAGGTCTTCAAGAAAGGGGCAGACCCTACTCCTAGACCTGTATACACAAGAAAGAGCTCCAGGAAATCTGTGGACAGGACACTGCTCCTTGGCACCTTTGAATGGCAGCCCTGCCATTTGCCTGTCTTTTAGTGGGCTTCTTAGCCTTTTTGGTCCTTGGTTCCCTCATATAAAAGACCGAAGTATTAAACTTACCTGTTGGCAAGGTTGCTAGGAGAATGAAATGAGATAATATGTATTTATATGTAATCTAATGATATGTAATTTGTGTTTCTCTCTCCGCTTCAAACAGAGCCTCCTAAGCCACAAAGAGAAAAGCCAGTTTGAAGGTCTGTGGGAGACCAGAGGAAGATTAAGACCTAATTGACCACCTCTGTGAGCACAGAGGAAAAATGCATCACATGGTGATGGGGTCATGTTGCAGGTTCTAGGGAAAGCGAATACAGCTGAAATTAAGTTATTTACCTGAGCATGTATTAATAGATAAATGAGACAAATGAATCTTGTGTTACTTTAATTGCTTGGGATATTAATCTAATTTTATGTCTCTTTGTCATTCATCCTTGTTCACCTCATCAGGGGAGCAAAGTAGCAGGACTAGTTCTTTGTAAGAGCTACTTCGAGTGGGGAAAGCTCAACTTGAGTGGGAAAGCTCAGAGGAGTGGGGTGGGTCCCTAAGTGGTAGATGTAGGAAAGAGACCTGGTGCCAGTCTCTGACAGGGATCTCTTCTAAGGACCATTCAGCCCTTCTTTGCTCATTATATGGTATGCCCACTGCTGAAAGCATGAGTTCTGCAAAAGGGAAAGTTTATTCACAAGGCAGCCATGTATGAAGAAGGAAGAACAAGTCTCAACCCTACTTCTCCAAGGGTAACGCTTGGGGATATTCATAAACTGAGATGTGGGGGAAGGTGGTTAGAGATTAAGAGCAAGCAAAGTCTAGAAGGTTTGTTCCAGAACTAAGAACAGGTGACATGTGTTAAGTTTAGAGAGTTTCAGTGGCTTACTCTTTTGCATTTGTGTTGTATGTGTGTGCACATGTGTGTGTATGTAGGTTTGTGTTAGACTAGTGCTTCTTTTCAGGTTGGAATGTCAATTTCTGAAAGCAGAACACAGGAGCCTTGGTGTGGTGGACTCAGCTGTGGCAGGGCCAGGTGGTCTTCAGCAGACCCTGCCAGGTACTGCTACCCAAGTACTGGGAAAGTGACTGAGGTGGTCACTTTCCCATTTGCTTGCCCACCACCCGCCTCTGTCTTTTGACCCTAATTTTGTACAGTGTTGAGAGCTGAGCTGAGTTTGTCATCTCTCTGGCTGATGTGTCACAAAAATAGGAAAAGATCAGAGCAAAGGCAGCTGACGTAGACCGTCGATGACAGGTGTCTTCACAAAGGCTCCTAGAAACTGGCAAGTGTACTGCAGCCTGCATTTGGCTGTGATAGGAGTGCCAGGTATGCATATGTGTCTTCTGAGGACCTGTGGTTTTAATGAAGTTTTGTTTTTTTGTTTTTTGCTTTGTTTTTTTTTCCCGTCTTTGAAGGCTGGGACAGAAACAATTCTCAGAGAAGGTGCCTCACAGGATATCAGCTGAGCACTGATGCAGGACATAAGGTCTTTCAAAAAGTCACAAGTGGGGTCCTTTTGGGGTAGCTTGTCAAAGTGTTTGCTCTTGTGTTCTCTACATATGGCATGTACTGGGAGGAAGAGCTAAGGCCTGAAGCAAGGGACTGGCTCTCTGCTCTAATCACCTTCCAATGTCTATGTGGAGTTCGCCTTTCAGTGTCCTGAGGTTGACATTCGCCACCTCATCCAACCTGGTGCCACAGATACCCGCCATTCCCTAGTCTAGCTTCACTCTGCTCACTTGGCCAAGTGTTCTTACCCCTCACATATTTTAACCAGATTCAACTTTGCAGGCCCGGGGCCCCTGTCTCCTGAAGCTGTCTCTCCAAGGCTGAATGTGACAAGCCCCCCCACAACCACATAGGGGTCCTCCTGCAGTGGACCCAAATTGTTTCATTGTTTGAATGCAAGCCTTGTATTAGTCTGTCATAGATATATCACATGGCTGAGTCTCTGATTGTGTTTAGCATGAGGGGGCAAGAATTCCATTTGACGGATCAACATATGATTGAGACAGTAGTATGAAAACCCTGGCCCTGTCTTGGCACATGGTAGCAGCTCACGATGATGATTTTTCTCTGTCCCTCCTAGTGTAGAGAAACATGTTATTTCACAAGCAGACATGTTGGGGCGCAATGTTTTCCTGATATCTTTTGCACAATTTTAAAAAGTCAGCCTGCCAAGATGACTGAGACCACATGCTGGTACAGTTGCAGACTTGCAGCCTGAGGAGCCACCGGGGTGGTGTGGCGAGGTCACCACAGCTCCCCCAACCTGGGAAAGGAGGCGGGGCTTGAAATAAGATGTGTGTTGTAGGGTGGGAGTGAGATCCTTGATGTGGGTGACGGTGCCTCATGCATGGCAGTAAGATGATTATTGGCTGTATCTTTGTGTATATGAGGAAACTGAAGTTCAAGGTAGAGAGGTGGCTTTCCTAAGGTCACACAGGCAAAAAGTGGGATCAGCACCTGCACACCCAGCACTTACCACAGGTTGGAGTCAATGGCAGAAGAAGGAGGGCTATAGACTCAAAGGCCCTGGCCCAGGGGAAGGTTGCAGTGGATGGGGCTGGAAACTCACTTTCTGGGGCAGAAGCTTAGAAGCTGGGGAATGTGTGATGACATGGGGGAGGGAGATTCTTTATTGTTTGACAGAAGCTAAATGCCAGAGGAATATTTCAAAGCTGATGTTTTTGTGGCAGAGTGAAGAGCAGTAAGTGACAAGAGAAAAGAGAAACTTGTCCTTGCTCTTTGGCAGAAAATATGGCCAATGGTGTCCTTCAGTCATTCTGTCCCAGAGCTGCATGGGGCATGTAGGCAGGTGATAAAAGTCCAACTCAGGGCTCAGGGTTCCAAGGCCCAGCTTGCCTCATTTCCAGCCAGCATTCTTCTGTCCTCCATGCTGGTACCTCCCCTGGGAAGCGACAGAGACCCAGGCATGACCCTGGTGGCCACACAGAGCCTAGGAGATACGGGGCATTCCATCTGAGAAGATTGGAGAATATTCAGAGCAGGAGGCACTGGAGCTGCCTGTTGCCCTGGAGGTATGGGGACCCAGTGTGGTGGGCCCTCTGTGGGCAGCTAAGGGGTGGATGTGGATGGCCCAGGGAAAGGAAGCTGAAGAAGGGTGTTGAGGCTGACATTACACCTGTGTGCATGTGAGTGTCACTGTGTCAGAGCAGAGCAATGACAAGTAGGGACAATGGAGAGTGCTCATCAGGAGAAAGGGAGGAAGGATAGGTGGGCCTTGCAGGCTCCCCCAGCACTGGACAAGGGACAGGAAGCTACCTCACCTCTGCTCATGGCTTCATATCTGTGGCAGCTCTGAGCCCTGGGTGGAAAATGTCTCACTGCATGGGATTGTGAGGACTTGGAGAGGGATGAAAGTCATGATCTAAAGTACAGCAGGGAAGGAGAACCAGCCACCATCCATGTGTACTTGTGACTGCCTCCTGCAGCTGCAGTGGCGTCTATGAGGAAGGGACTAGTAACATCAGATAACGAAGCTGTGACAGGCATTTTAATGCCCTGGTTCTGCAGCCAGGGCTCTTGTTGCCATCAGTCACATCAGCATCAGGATGCTCCCTAGGGAACTGGTTCATTTATCTTCCTAGGGTGGTGCAGGGCCACTTTGGACCCACTTAGAACTTTGACAGATTCCTCAAGACTTTTACTTCCATCAATCCTAAAATTGTTGCAATATACAGATTTGTCAGAATAACACTTTTTGCTTCTATATGCTGGATGTGTGTGTTAACAAACATTTACAGTGCTGTGCTTGGCACCCCCTAAGGTCTTGCAGTGTACACTCTGTTCAACCATATGCAACAACATCCCTGTTAATATAAACACTGGCGAACTGTACTTGGCCCTGAGTGTAAAACGGTGACTTCTGTTGCCAAGAAGCCAAAACAAGGGACCCCAAAGGGAACCCAGCACAGGCCCAAATTGGAGCAGGGCCCAGAGAGCACTGGCAGGCTGAGTGGGGAGTCTTCAGGGAGGTCAGTGTCCTGGAGAGAGGGGCTTCTGAGTCACCATGGAGAAAGGGGCAGCACAGGATTAAGCTCAAGCCCAGGGGCCTGACCTGATGGAATGAAGGATCTGCTTGATGGACATCTTCCTCTGTCCTCATCAGCAATCTTCCTACAGAGCAGAGCAACACCCACTGCAGACATGATTCATTCCCTGATACCTGGTTTTCCTGTAAAAGCACCAGTCAGCTCAGACTAATAGCAGCACTGGATCAAATTGATGAGCAAAAAGATGAAATGATAAATTTCCTTTTATGTTCTATTTCCCTCTGACGTGTGTGTTGGGTAATGACTTGACGTATATCTTCAGAAATACTAACTACTTACATTGGGAATAGGTTAAGGCAAAAGGAGGCCACAGACTTTTGGATCAGAACCCCACTCGGACAGTGTCCTTGGGCTGCCCTCTGCACCTGCCTAGCATGCCCAGCATCCTTGTGGCATAGGTGAAGCCTGGCTAGTTCCTTAGAGGCATGAACTGAGAGCCACTGGTACATTTCTCTGCTGGGATAAATTCATATAGGAAGCAGCACAGTTTGTGTAGAATGGGGCCCTTGGAGCATGAGCCTCAGCTCCTTCACAATTTGGCAATTGCTTCTCTGCCTGGAAATCCTTAAGCCCACTCTTCCTTGCCCTCCCAACACATGCTTTGTTCTTGGCCATAATACCCTTTGAGATTCAGCTAGGCATGTCTCAGTTACTTTTTTTTTTTTTTTTTTTTTTTTGTAACTGAGATAAAATACCTGACACTAAAAGTTAAAGGAGGAAAGGTTTATTTAGCTCACAGTTTGCAGAGGTTTCCATCCATAATCAGCTGGCCCCAAGGCAGAGTGGCATGGCAAAGGGATATCACAGAGGAGAAGCAGTTCATGGCAGGCAGAAAATAACAAAAGCAACAAGCAGCAAGTCCCAGTGACATACAACAAGCCTCTTTCTGTCCATTGTATTTTGTCCAGACTCCCCACTCTTAGGAGAGAGAGCACTCATACCCTTAATCCTGGCACCCTTCATCCTAGCACTGCACCATAAATCAATCCCAGTGTCACACACTCTAGATCCAGATACCTCTGAAAAGCCCTATCTAGGACTACATGAGGCTTTGGGGGGCATCTAGACACAAGCCATAACAGCATTCATATTTATATTATATTCATATTCATATTCATAAGGGATATTTGTTGTTGCAATAACTGCAGATGTTCAAGGACAAGATGTTACTCAGGCACAGTAGCACACCCTTGTTATCCCAGCATTTTTGTAGGCTGAGTTGAAAGGATCCCAAGTTTGAGCCCTGCCTGGTCAATTTAGCAAGACACTGTCTCAAAAAATAAGAGGTCTAGAGGTATCTGATAACAAAGTCCTTAGGTTTAGTCCCCACGCACCCCTCAAAAAGAAAAATATGGAAGATGCTTCCATTACTCCATTAGCCTCATGCCACTGTTGTTATGTCCTTGTTTTGGGTCAGTATTTTTCCTTTATGTGAATATCCTTTTTACATTAGTGAGATTTAAAAAAATTTTCCTGTGACTGTCACGAGTACTTTCCTCATGTGATATCAGGCTTAATACTTTGCTTTTCCCTTTGATTAACATTTAAGTTCTTCCTGGATTGTCACTACAGCCAAACAGCTGTCTAAGTAGCATTTGGCATGTAAAATTTTCCATTTGTGTTCCTTCTGAGACAAAAGAGTGCGATCTCTGAGTCAAAGGGTGTGAATGCTTTCCCCTGGTATGCAGTATCGTATGCAGTGTCCTCTACAAGAGCAATCAGGTTCATGATGTTCGGCTGGAGTGTGTGAAACAGACTGGTTAAGCCTCCTTCCATGTGATTACAGGGGTTCTGAGAGAATATTCTTTGGCCAGGCATAAAATTGTGCCTAGTATTGCTTCTGCTGCTCTGGTCGCACCCTGAAGGTCAGCACCACAAGGGAATCCCTTGACCTATGTTGGCCAGCACCCTATTAGGTGTCCTCAGCCCCATGACATTTCTGTACCTGCTTCAACCTCACCCTGTCCCCTGCTAGCTCTCAGTGGTGTCAGTCTGCCCTTCTGCTCATCTTTGCCTGCTTTTGCCTAGCATAACAAATGACCAGGACAAATCTTACTGCTTGAGACACTCTATGCACATTTTCCAGTGGAAGCTTTCACCTGTGTTCTGCCCACATCTCTTCTACCCCTCTCCACCCCAATCTGTCTTTGTCCCCTTCTTCCCAGCCAGGGTTGAGAGGAACTTACTGCTTGCATTGTGAGGAGCTGGTAATTAATCCAAAGGGATGCAGAACAGCCAGCTGTTTAGACTTTCACTTAATCAGAAATACTAAGCCTTCTCCATGACTACAGTTGCCACATGTCTCCATGGGAGGCATTAACATCATAGGAGCCCTTGGAACATGACCGTTAGGTGGGTTTCCATAGAAGGAAGGGGCACTGGGCAGTGGCATTCTGTAGGGGTCTTGGGACTTGCTATTAAGCTGGCTGCAGCAGCAGAACCTGCATTTCCGGAGTGTCCTCCTCGAATTGCATAGAGTTTGGAACTTTCTTACACAGGCTAGGGGGCTGGGGTTTTAGCCAGTGGCACAAGCAGCTGCCTGGCAAGTACAAGGTCATGAGTTCAATCTCTGGTACCAACAACAACATAGCTTATGGCTTGATATAGCTATTACTCTCATGAGAAATGCAGCCTCACAGTCATGGTTTTTTTTTTCTCCACATTTTTCAGAGTTTGAATCAAGCAAGTGTTATGCAAATTTTCACACTGAGTTGGGAAGAGATCTGTTACCCACATGAAAGAAAATCATGTAGCCAGAAAAATCCCAGACTGCCAGTCAGATAGGATCTTACAGATGATGTACTTGTCGACCTTTGTGGAACAGACAAGGAAACTAAGACCTGGAAACACACAGTTGTACAGTTGGGAATTCACAAAGCCACCACCACCCTGCTGCTGGAGATAGAGATTAGAGGACATAATGCTGAATTATTGCCATTTGACTAAGATAACTCTTGACATTTTCCCGCTGATTACCAGGATAATGCATGCTTATTGTAGAAAATCAGTTGAAAAAAAGGCCTTTAAGGAACATGGAAAATATCTGTAATTCTTGCATAGAGATAACCTCAAATAATACAGACTTGTACGCATTAAGAACCTGTGCCCCACACCACACATGATCGATTTTTGCTAATCCCTTGATCTCTGTTATCTTGAGCTCCAGCTGGTTTTGAGGCTTTCTTTCCCTTCATTTTGCAGCTGTGAAAACAGTTTGCCTGGTCAGACAGCCATAGAAAATGGACTCAAATTCCTCTGCTAGTCATATACACACCATATACACACAGCTGTATTTAATGACATTTTAAACCATATTGAGAATTTAAAATGAGCGTATCTGTCTACAGCCATACCATCTGAACACACATGATCTCATCTGATCATCTGACAGCATCTTTTTGCTGTCTTTTTTAAAAATTAATTTTAGTGGTACACTTTTGATATATATAGTGATTATAGTCATCATTGGGAATTTGCACCTGAACATATACGTTGATTCAGTTTTCGTCATTCCCCTCCCTTCCTTTCAACTCTTTTTCCCCTCCTTATTTACAAAAGTTTTGTTTCCATTTTCTCTATTTTTTCCTTTTCCCTTCTTTTTCTTCTCCTTCCTCCCTCCTTGTTTCTCTTCTTGTTTGCACATTTTCTTCCTATTGCCCAATGGGGAAAAACAATTTTTTAATCTATGTTAGTCTCATGCAGGACTTCTTTATCATGTGCTAGTTTTCCTGTGTTTAGCCCGCATCACATGGATATGATTATGGTAGTTGGGAAGTATATTTTCAGTAGCAGGGCAGTCTTCCCATATGAGTGTTTTTAATCCCCTAATACTTTATTATGAAAAATGTCAAACATAGAGAAAAATTGGGAGAATTGTATAATTAACACTTATATAACAATCACATATATTCTACCATTAATATTTTATTTCCTCTATTTATTCTATCCATCCCTCCCTATCAGACCATCTTTTATTTTATTAATTAATTTTTCAGTACTGGGAGCAAACGCAAAATCTCATTCATGCTGACACTAACACTGTAGCACTACGCTATTTCTCCAGCCCCATTTTATTTTATTTTTTTTCCCATTTTATTTTTTAAAAGGGGTTTTTTGTTTATTTGTTTGTTTGGTTTGTTGGGTGGGTTTTTTTGTGTGGGGAATTGAACTTAGGGCCTTGCACTTGCCAGGCAGGCACTGTGCCACTAAACTGCATCCCCAGCCTTAAAGCATTTTTCCAAGTAAATTGCAGGTATCAGTATATTTTACCACCTGCCCCCCCAAAAACAATTCAATATGTTAACTAGAGTTCCACATGTGTCTAC
>PVJX010022403.1:0-30597 GCA_004027295.1 Dolichotis patagonum
CTCTGGGCCTGGTTTGGGGGCACATATCACTGCAGTAAGCAAATCTGAATGAGTGTGTTTTATACTCAAAGTATTGTTCTAAGATTTGGTCCCCTTACTGATAAGGCCACAACCACCAGAACCACCTAGTTAAATATATGCTTAGTGCCAGCTGGTAACTTGCCACAAACCACTAGAAAAACCTGTTGGTCAAGCAAAGCTAAGGAGAACATCGCCTTGACAAAGTGCTCATTGTGTCCCGACCTGGGAAAGCACAGCAGGCCGGTTTCAGCTTTTAGGGTCTCTGCTAAGTGATTTTTCAGGCAAGGAAGTGGTTTGAATAGATCGGAGTTTATGACACCATAGCTTTGCCTCCATATTCTCGATGAGGTGAGGGTCTTGGGTGGCACCTAGATGAGCTGCTGCCTCATGGACTGACAACTGTTTAGCTGGTTAGCTTGTCTTCTGGGGTAAAAATTTCCTAGAGCCAGCTTTTTTGCTTGATTTCAGCACTGGTTAGCACAAGTGGACCAATGGGACCAAGAACTCTATTTCTCTGTTCCCACTGGTTTATTTATAAATTTTTAAAAGTTTTTCCATTTTCTATTTTAATCTGCCATCTTCCAATTCAGTAATCACAAAATAAGGGTTTTTTTTGTTTTTTGTTTTTTGTTTTTTTTGGTACCGGGGATCAAACTCATGACCTCGCGCTTGCCAGGCAGGCGCTTAAGCCACTGAGCTAAATCCCCGGCCCACAAAATAAGGTTTTAATGGAAGTCACAGCCATGGGAAACCTTGGACAGGGAAACCAGGGTGCAATAGAGTACCCAGATTTTTTTTTCTAATTATTATAAGACTTAGGCTTTTTAAAAATATTTTTCCCTTAGTTTTCAGTCTATTGACTTTCTGATCCAGTTCATCCCACAGTTTCCTCATCTGTAGAGTACGGATCCTTCTACCTCAAAGAATTCTGATGAGACTAAATGACATGTGCTACACAGTGAAAAGGGATTTGAAATTACACCCCGAGAGTATGTGGAGGAGTATGTGACACCTCCACATACTCTCGTACACACATTGCCCTCTTTTATTATTATTTCCTGTTTTCCTAGCCCAGACTGGCAGCAATCTGTTGTTCTGGGAGCTGTGGCTCTTGCACTGGGTCTTTTCTTATTCCCTCCCTTTTTACCTCAGTAGCCAGGTGCAACTAGATAGCCACGGTAGTTCTTTCAAATACTGACAGCTTCTATTCAGGTATAAAAGGACCCTCAAAGGCCCCCCACCACTACTTCCACCCCCTCCAAAGACATTCAGGTTAAGCTTTTACCTTGACATCATCTGTGCAAGGTGACCCCAAGTCCCTGGCCAGCACAGTTCATTTGCCAAGCCTCTAACCCTCCCCTTCTTCCCTCTCCCATCATGAACCTGTCCAGTAACTGTGGTTTTAATATGATTTGTACCCCGCAAAGCTCTTGTTGAAATATATTTCTCAGTCTAGTGGCACCGGGAGGTGAGGCTCTAAGGGGAGGGAGGTCATGGGGCTCCACCCTCATGACAGATGAGGGAGTCTCCAGCTCTCCCTCTTGAGGGCCTTGCTTAGTTACCAAGAAAATGAGCTGCTAAAAGGTGACACCTCCACATACTCTCGTACACACATTGTCCTCTTTGCAGCAAGCCGCTTGTCCTTCCGTTTCTCTTCTGCTATGAGGTGAAGCATCCCTTAACAGATATGATCATCACATCTTGGACTCTCAAACCATCAGAGAAAATAATCTTTTCTTTATGAAACCCTATGTCTGATGTTTTGTTATAACAACAGGATAGGGACTAAGACATTGGGTAATAACGTACAGCTTAAAAAAAAGCCACATATAGTTATGAGGCTATAAAGGTACACAGAGTTAAGTAAAAAAATCTTAGTAGGTTGGTTACTTGAGTTTGATTCTATCAAAGAATCATTTACTGAATGCAGCGTTCTGCTGAGCTGGAGTTACCAAACAAGGAACTCTCCTCCTCAGATCCTCAGCTAGAACTTGGTCAAGGCTAAGGCTACATCAGACCGGAGATCAAGGGTCCAATAAATTGGCTTGAGCTCTGGAGCTGGGTTGACTCGCAGTCACAGGCCCTCGGCCTATCCCTGGAGAACGCAGAACATGGCGTCCACTGTAGCTTGCTCTAATAGTCACCAGCCACTACCAAACCTAAGAGCTTTTCTCTTCCACCAGCAGTCTTCTTTGCCCAACACCCAGACACCCAGCTTCTCTTGTTTTTCTCCAATTAGGGAGAGTTGGTCTCCCCTGGGAGAGACCAAGAGACAGTCCTGTTTATGACACATTCACACTCAAGCCCGAGGCAGGAGCGGGCTGCGGGGCACGAACCACAGCCTCCCTCTTCCTGAGCCTTCCCCACTGTTGCAAATGTCAAAGCAGAAGTTCCGTTGGCTTGGGAGTAGGAGGAGCGCAGTCTGCATGTGAAGGAACAGATGGCTGCCCGAGTGACACCAAGTGCTCTCCACTCCCCCACCCCACCCCCGCCTGGCTTGTCCTGGCATGTTCATTTGCTGAGGTAGCACAGCCTGGATATATGACAGCTACCGCCCTGGCCTCCTTGCCTTTACGCTTTCCCGTTACCATTTGTCCTACAAGAAACCAGAGTTCTCTCAAACAGAATCCTACCACACTCTGCTTAGTGACCTTAGTTGACTTTCTTGGCTACAGGATGAAATGTCAACTCCTTGGCTTGGCCCAGGTCACCTCCCATATGCTACTGTACATAGTCCATTCTGTCACTCCTAAAATTATCTTTCTTTCTAGACCCTCCCCCAAGGCAGAGGCTATTACTTCCTCCCAGAATTTCTAGCACTTTTCCTTTTATCCTTTCCTGCCAAACTCCTACTCACTCTTCATGACCCACTCTAATAGCCCTTCCTCAGGAAAGCATTTCTCCAGGCTTGCATGGAAAGATAATTGCTCCCTCCTCAGACTATTCTCAGCACTAAGCTAATAAATCTAATACAGCATGCATATTGTAGGTTTTACTATAATTAGTCTATCTATATTTTGCTCTTCTTCACTAAGATAGAAGATTCTACAAGTACACTGTCCCTGTCATAAGTTTCTCAATATATTTGGAAGTAAATGTGTGTGTTTGCTTGTTTGGTTTTTGCATTACTGGGGCTGGAACCCAGGATCTCGAGTACACGAAGCCAGTGCTCTGCAGATAGGCTACCCCCACAGCTCCACAGTTTCTCCTTAAACCGTAATAGGCTCCTCAGCACTATCGACATTTGACACTCGCATGCCTCCCTCCTCTTCCTTCCCATTTGCCCTCCCTGGGGTGCAGGCCTTAGGGGAAAAGAAATTCTATTGACTGCAATGTGAGGTGCCCATGTCTCTGGGTACCCCTACCTGCCCTTTTAGAACCCCTTTCCACCCTTGGAGACCTGTCTCCACCTCCGGACGATCAAGAGGGGAGCAAACCAGCACTGGTGTGTGAGCGTGGTGTCCTGATGTCTTCAACTGCACTTGTGCCAGAAATGAGAGATGGCAATGGAATGATGACAAAGGTTCTCGGTAGTCCTAGTAATCTGTAAGTTGTAGAGAAAACAATTCTTTAGAATTCCAGGCAATCTCAAACAATAGGAAAGTTGTTTCTGAGCAGAAGGGCTCTGCACCACACCATGTGATAGAAACCTGTTTATCTGTGAGTAGAAACCAACCGGGCACAACTTCTTCCCTTCCTAACACATTGCCTCCCACTGCTTCTGACTCAAAGTTCCCGCCTGAGCTGCCAGCTGGGAGACTTGGGGGATCTAGGTTTGAGCTGTAAATGCTTTCTCAACACCTACAACCTATATTATTTAAACCCTCCATCAAAAAAGGGAAGAGAAGGGCACGAAAAAAGAATTACAATGTATTATGGACACGTAGGAATATGACCATTCTGTACTGCCAACATGCAACAGTGAAAATAAAACATTAACCAACTTCCTGATTCTGCCTCCCGATTCCCAGAGATCGGGATCCCCAGCTGCCCCTGGCACTGCGGACACATCCTTCGGAAAGGTAGTGCGGCAAAGCAAATCCAGCATGTGTTTGGGCAGCCAGTTGAGAGTGATCAGTGCTGTGAGGACATTCGAGTGTCCCGTGTTACCTGGGACAGCACTTTCTGCTGTCCTGGCAGTGACTGTAGAGGTCAGCGGTGGGGGTGCCTTTCTGGTGCTCCCCCTAAACCGGACGAGCTCCATTGACAAGGCCTATCTGACCACGTGTGGGCACAGGACCTGTTCTAGACATTGACTGGTGTCCCCACAGGGATGAAGTCACTGCCAGCGGCAGTCACTGCCAATGGCAGATCCCAGAGAAAGGTCTGGTTTCCCCACTGACAGAGCCAGTGGTGGTTCTGGAGGGGCACAGCAAGCACTTGGGTATCATCGCCTGGCACCCCATCACCAGAAATGTGCTGCTCAGTGCAGACTATGACAATGTGTCCTTACCCGGAACATGGACACTGCTGAGGAGCTATACTGCCCGGATACTCTGCACTCCGACCTCATCTACAATGGGAGCCTCTTCTGCAAGACATGCAAGGACAACTGCATGCACATCGTCGACCCTCCCCCCGGGGCACCCTGGTGGCAGAGTGGAAGAACGCCTGGGAGGGTTCGGCCCATGCAGACCATCTTCTTGACAGAGAGCAGACAGCCAAGTGTTCACCACAGGCTTCAGCCGCTCACACTCTGGGACCCAAAAAACCTCAAGGAGTCTATGACCTTGCAGGAGCTGGACTCAAGCAACAGGGCCCTGCTCCCTTCTAGGATCCTGACAGCAGTGTGGTCTACATATGTGGCAAAGGTGACTCCAGCATCAGGTACTTTGAGATCGGGGACAAGCCCCTCTACATTCACTTCCTGAACACATTCGCAGCAAGGAGCCCCAGAGGGGCGTGGGCAGACATGCCTAAGCGGGGCTTGGAGGTCAGCAAGTATAAGACTGCCCAGTTAGGGCTGGGGATTTAGCTCAGCGGCTTAAGCGCCTGCCTGGCAAGCATGAGGTCCTGAGTTCAATCCCTGGTACAAAAAAAAAAAAAGACTGCCCAGTTCTACAAACTGCATGAGTGAATGTGTGAGCCCACTGTCTTGCTGTGCCAAGAAAGTCCGACCTCTTCTAGGATACTGTATCCTGAGATGGCCAGGCCTGAGGCGGCCCTGCAGGCTGAGGAGCGCATGAGTGGGCAGGATGCCAACCTCACCCTCAGTTCACTGCAGGAGGCCTATGTGCCCAGCAAACAGCAATGCCTGAATGTCAGCCAGCACAGTGTGTTATCTGGCTCCAGCCAGCCAGGAGCCTCCACGTCTGCTGTCAGCAACACAGATGCCACCCCTAGTGGCAGTCTCACAGGGGCTGAGGAGGCTGGGAAGCTGGAAGGAATCCTGCGGATGCTTAGGGCATTGCAAGCAGTGATCAAGGAGCAGGAGGACCACGTTAGCTGCCCGGAGGAGCAGCTTGGCCACATGGAGAATGGGAACGCACAGGGCCACGACCCCTGGATCCACCTGCTCGCTGCATCGGGTCCTTTGTCACCCTCTCACTCAGCTTCTTCTGGCAGGCCATGCACTGGCTGCTGACCAAGCAAGGGCCTCTGTGGCAGGTCAGGGGCCAGTTTGTACCTGACCAGGCCTGGGGCCCAGGTTGGAGCCACCATCTAGCTCGGATCATTGTTACTGTAGAGGGTTTTTATACCAAGGCAAGCTCGCTTGTACTCTGTGGGACCCACCCCCTACCCCCTCCCTCCTCCATCCCAGAGGAAGTGGCGGAGATGAGCACTCTATTTGCATTTAAAATCAAGTTTTCTTTCTGAAAAAAAAAATTAACTAGAAAAAAATTGTCCATTTTCCCATTCCTTGGACCACCTCTCACACCCTGGATTATCTGTAGAGCCTCCTAGAAGTAAAGACCAGGACACTTGGCGTTTTGTGAAAGTCTCTCTCTACTGGGGATTCTTGGAACAACTATGTAGATCGTATATTGAACAACACTAGGGGGCCCTGTTCATACCAAGGTCACTGTAGAGTTGAGCATGCTTTTGGATAACTTTCTGGTAGCTGCCAGCAAACCTTCTGAGGGAAAGTTGTCTCTTATTCACCAAAGGTACTAAGGGGAGTGAGTATCTGTGTTAACATTTTTAAAAAGCAGATATACTAAATAAGGTTGGGCAAATGGTGGGCAAATGTTACATGTTTCCATATAACAAACTGGTATTTTTTAGGCATGGTAAAATGCATACAACATAAAATTTACCATTTTAACTTGATTTCCCCTTGTTAGGGATAAAACCTAGGTCCTTGCACACGCTAGGCAAATGTTCTACCACTGAATTACCTTCCCAGCCTTAACTATTGTTCAAGTATATAGTTTGGTAAAGTTACATACATTTGCATTATTGTGCAACCAATCTTCACCACCCTTTTCATATTGCAAAACTAAAAATGTGTACTCATTAAACAATGGCTCCTCATCCTTCCTCCTCCCAGCCCCTACAAGCTCCATTCTGTTTCATGTCTCTGTTAACTTGACTACTGTAGATATCTCATCTAAGTAGAACCATGCATTTTTGGCATCTGGTTTATTTCACTTGGTATAATGTCCTCAAGTTTTATCCCTATTGCAGCATTTTCCAGAATGTCTTTCCTTTTTAAGTAGTATTCAAGTATATTTTATATGCCACGTTTTATTTATCCATTCTAACACTGAAAGGCAATTGAGATGTTTTTACATTTTGTGAATAATACTGGTATGGATAGTGGTATACAAATTAATATTCGTAATACATCAAACACATTTCACAACGACTACCTCCTGGGGTCTTTCCTGTCAGTGTCTCTGGGATGGCTTGCAGAACCCAGTTCTTTGTGACTTTGAGGTCAGGGCTTTGTGGCCTGGCAGCTTCCATCCACACTGTAGATTGTTCTATACTCTCTTTCTAGCAGGTTTCTCAAGCACATTTGACAATCAGAGTAGATCTATATCACAAAATTATTTTTTGAAAAAAATCACGAAATGAAATTAATATGATAAAGTAATGCGACGATAATTTGCTATTGAACTTAGGATATAATGAGAACTGAAACGATCTACAGTCACATAGCTTAGTGTGTGTCAACATGACTTTACTCTTGCAGAAAATACTTGACTAGGAAGACAAAGCTGAATTTCCTGAAAAACAGACTTATCCAAACACAACAATGCCTCAGTTTGGCAAAGCTTTACTTCCATTTGTGAACTCCGTATCGGGTAATGAACACAACCACAGCCATCTTTTCCAGAGCTGTAGAATGAATTAAGTTTGTGAACCAAGGTAGCTCTGTAACATACTATCAATTGGTCCTCAACAGAATGTCTTAGTGAGTTGGAATTGCTATTAAAAAAACAAATTACCAGAGACTAGATGGCTACATTGTCTCCTGGACAAAATACCTGATACCCATAATTTAAAGAGAGCAGGTTCTGCCTCTTTAACCTCTGAGAAGGTTCTGCCCATGGTTGGTTGGCTGCAAAGCAGAAACAGGATGGTTACAAGGACAGGGCAAAGGAAAGCTGTTCCACCCATGGTGGCCAGGAAAGAGAGAGAGAAAAAGACAGGGGCACAGGCAAGATTATGCCTTTCCAGGTCACGCTCACCACTACCAGCTTTAAACAGGCCTCACCTCCTAATAGGACAGTCAGCTACGAACTCATCAGTGAATTAGCCCCTACAATCCAATTGCCTTTCAAAAGTCCCACCTCTGAGCACATGAGACTTTTGGTGGATACTTCAGCTCTAAACTGTAAAGAGAAGCTTAAACCACAGGCTCATTTCCTCACAGCTCTAGAGGCAGGCAAGTCTCAGATCAAGGTGCAGCAAGCTGAGTTCCTGTTCAGAGGCCTCACCCTGACTTCCAGATAGCTGCCTTCTCACTGTGACCTCACTTGGCCTTTCCTGGTGCATTCACAGAGGGGAGGAGGAGTCATCTTCTTATGAGGAAACAAATCCCAGTGTGGGAGCCCTACCACACGATCACATCTGTACCTGATTACCACCAAAAGCCCCACCTCCAATTACCATCTCGTTTGGCAGTAGAACTTTAATGCATTTTAGAGGACACATGCACTTAGTCCATGACATAGGGTAAATAGTATCTCTAAAAGCAGAAGGAAACTCATCTTCAAATATCAAATTATTGTTTACTTTTTGAGTTTGTTTGCTTTGTTTTTCAGTGCTGGTGAGCAAACCAAGGGCCTCATTATGACAAGACAAGTGCTTTACCACTGATATATACCCTCAGTCTGATATTTACTTTTTGAAGACTCATTTCAAAATCTTAACTTCACTATATTTACCAACATTAAACTATTAATCACGAACTTTGTATGATATTAGTCAAGCCAAATAATGAAAGATTTGAGCTTCCCCAGGCCCCAGGAACTTCCAGAAAAATATCCCCATTTCTCACTTTCTTGCTACTAAAATTTCTTCAAAATGGTGACCTCTCTCAGGCATTGGCATTCAACAATATAATCAAGTCAGTATAAATAAACAAATGTTACAGGATAAAAAGGAAATGTAATGAATTGATACTTTAAAACATTAATTTTTGTAAAAGGAAGAAAAAGCTTATACCTGTACCTGATCTGTTACAGTAGTGAAAAATATGACAGTTTAAGCCTTAACTTCTTCAAATTTGTCAAGAATGATCAAAACTGCTGAGGATATAACTCAGCGGCACAGTGCCTGCCTGGCAAAGGTGAGTTTGATTCCTGATACAAAAAAAAAAGATGGTCAAATCAATTTTCTTCACATCTTCAAATAGACAGCACAGCTGTCTCCATTCACACTGAAACAAGTATGCTTTTAATTACTTTAATTTTAAAATACTACTTTGCAATGAAGCAATACATATACAGTTAAGAAAAATTTTAAGTATCAGGATGAGATTGGTAAATTTGTAAAAACTCCATTTCACAATAAATCTGAGATTGTAATGCTTTCTGTATGCTAGTTGAGGATGAATCACAGTCTCAGCAGTCACAAGAAAATCCCTTCCAGTATCTTTACCAGAAAATCCAGCATGAATTTCTTTAGCAGTTAGTTAAAACTTTGCAAGTTTTTCTTTTGCAAAAGTCAGGAAATGTCTGAGAGGCAGTACAGATTGATTGATTTGGTCCTTTCCTTTAGAATGACTGTCCAGATAGGGAAATGATCCAGACATTCAAACATTGTTCTATCAATTTCTTATTGCAACATAAGACCTATGTCTCCTGACATTTTTCTTTGAAATGTCCATTTCCTTATGCTTTGTTTTTGCGGGACTAATGGTGTTCTCCACAATATCCCCATCTTCAAAAGAGACCATTCTAAAGTTTAATATTTCTTTAAACATTGTCCTAGTTTGATTCTGGCTGTTTGCAAACATGTTTGTGTGATCACAGAACAAGTTATTCTTTTTCTTTCTCTTTGATATAAGGAAAAGAAACTCCCGATCTGCTAGAAGTCCAGTGAGTTCGTGTTCTCTAATTATTGGGTTCTCTAATTATTGGGTAAAGAAGCTTATGTCTGAGCTTATTAGTTATTGGGTAAAGAAAGCTTATGTCTGAGAAAGAGACGGAAGGGGTCTTGAGCAGGTTGCAAAGGAGCCTGCCTTTTCTAAAGGTGTTTATAAAGCAAAACCACAAGGTGAGGAGGGTCCAAGTCGAGGAAAAATGAGTAATTGCAAAGTGGGACAAAACTATGGTCAGCCAATAAGATTACAAACATAATTCCTCAGAAAACATGGATTATACTGAGATCAAATGGGGAAACAGGTCACATAGCAAGTGCGCATGAATACAGAGCAGGAGCTCTTCCTGAAGGGGCTGAGTCAGTGACTTCCCGGCTTCCTCAAGGTGATCTACCTATTTAGAATATCAATACCTGGTGTTTAACCTTAGGAAGTAAGTGAGCACATTGATTTTACCTTTTGTCTTGAGGTCTGATCCTCAGCAGAGGTGTCTGTCTCCCCACTAGATGTAAGCTATCTGGTCTTCTCCTATAATATTTCTATCTAACTGAGCTGTCTATAATGTGTTTACAATCACAGAGTTAGCCTCGATCATTCTGAATCTACAGTGTAGACTCAGGAAGATGTGGCACCACTGTGCCCCAACCAAGATCTCACGATCCGGAAGGATCATGAACTTTCGCCTACAACAAATGCCTGCAGCGAGCTGTGTGCATTGTAACCTTCACGATATAAAACACAAGGTTTATGAAAGAATAAGTACCCAAAAGTGGTAATTGGAAACATACTTTACTAAAGCAGAAAAGAAAGTCCAGTCATTGTTTAAAACTTAGACAAAACAAAAAGTCAGGGAGAATGGCTATCACTGCCATTACTTGGAATTGCTAGCTAGTGATGATGAAAAGCAGTTCACCTTTTAGGTGGTTACAATCTTTTTCTTTTTTAATTCCCTTCAGACACTCATACCTGCTGTCACCAAGCGTCTACCGCCTGAGGCCAGTGAGGGGGAGGGAGCATAGGAAACAAAGGAGACTTAGGTAAGACTGGGAATCCTATCAAAGACCTCTTCCTGATAAACATAATCCCAGTTTCATCAGATCTCCACCTTTTAAGAGAGAGCCCTCTTCCTGATTCACTTAGTGAATCTAAGATTTTGAGTTAATTCATTACTTCCTGCCTGTGATCGGCTTCAGGATGGTATTGGTCAAACGTCTAGTCAAAGAAGATTGATGAGAAGCAACAAGGCCTTCCAAACTTGTTAACGCACCACTGGTTTTGCTCTATAGCTAAACAAGACACAAATATGTGTGCATACATGTGTATGTCCTATCTTAGTGTTTACTATTGAGATTAATAAAAATTAAATTGAACGTTCACGTAAAAAGGATTTAGTAAAATCTATATTAGGTTTCAGTCTTTATGGATTTTTTATCTTCAGTCAAAAGACACTAAAAGCACAAATGTTATCAAACAGGTTTGCTCTTTTTGAAAGCACCCCTTTTGGCATCCTCTTTTTGCCACGGACCAACCACGCCGTCATAATTTTCTATTAACCACCAGAGGGCAGCATAGTCCAGCAAAAAGCCCCGCCACTCGGCCAGCTGCCGTGCATTGGAATCTGTGTCGTGAGAAGCAGCCACTTAATGAGAATGACAGATTTAGCCAAGCCAGTTCAGATCTCAAATTTTAAAAATTCGAGATGAAAAGACTTTTCTACTAAGACTAAGACTTTTCCTCCTCTTCCTGTGAGGAGGAAATACACATAGTTTAACTGGTAGGCAATTTTAGACACTGGTATTCAGGCAGAGTCTAGGATCAGAGCAAGCAGCTTTAAATTTCAACTCATAGCAGTGTGAATTTAGCAGTTTTTACCCTGTTTCTTTACCTGTAAAATGATGACAACAGTATCTATAACTACTTAGTTATAACAGCAACTGCCTAGTACATACTGAGTGTGCACTGTGTTAGCTCCAACAAAAGGTAAGTGCAGTATTGATGGCTGATTTGGGCAAATTACTTTTCTTAGCTTCAGTTTCTTTATCTGTACAATGGAACTCATAACATCAACCTCATTTTAACTGCTTAAAGAGTAAATGTACATATTTAGCACAATTCCTGGCATACAGTAAAATGTAATATGTATGTGCTTCTTAGATTATATTTAATATTCTTTTTATAATTAATGATATAATTATTAGCTTTACAATGAAAATTGTGTGACTAGTATTCATGCCACTTACTGTTTACCTGAAAACACACTGGAGAAATAGCAACCTGGAGTATATTTTCAGGTTCTGGAGCCCAGCCACAGCCTGGCTGCTCACTGCTTCTCCAAAGTTTAGCCTCTGCCTGAATACCAGATGGAAACAGGCAACTAATGGAGAATTTTATCTTTGTCAATAGGTGACATATTAATTCATGCCCCCTCTTAACTCTGCTTTCTTTTTGGAAGTAGATCTTTCAGATGCACCACTCAAAAGCTTCAAGTTTCTGCTAATGAGACTGTGTTGAAGGTGTCATGCCTTATTTCTTTCTGGGCAGATTTTGCAAATTAGCACAAACATCTCTATTTTCCCCAAGTGGGGCTCTGCTCCTAGGTCTCATGGCTCAACACTGATCCCACCTTGGTTTACATTCCCCTACTTCCGTGGAAAGGCTTGTCTTTTTTAAAATCAGACCTGAGCCAGCATGGTAGTGCAGACCTGTAATCTCAGCACTCAAGAAGCTGAGGTCAGTAGATTGCCACAAGGTTAAGGCCAGCCTGGGCTAGATAGTGAGTACAAGGCCAGTTTGAACTACATAGCAGAACTGTCTCAAAAGACAGAAAAAAATACCTACTTCGAAATGATGTAGGAGCATCATCAATCATTCTGTGTGTTTTATTATATCTGCCAGAAGAGTTTGATGGTGTTGAACTGTTGCAGAGCATATAG
Organism: Dolichotis patagonum; assembly: GCA_004027295.1. Taxonomy (NCBI): domain Eukaryota; kingdom Metazoa; phylum Chordata; class Mammalia; order Rodentia; family Caviidae; genus Dolichotis; species Dolichotis patagonum. The sequence goes on from PVJX010022403.1 coordinate 12,448, forward strand.
TGTCTTTCAGTAATAAAATAATTTTTTCAGTATTTGCAAACAAAAACATGATCTCATGAGCGTATTGATATTTGAAGGAGATTTAGAATTTGCCCTAATGAGTCAAGAGAGCCATGCTGCTTTTGCCTGGCCCACAAATCCCATAGCCACCAGCCAGTTGGACCAGTTCCAGGCAGGGATTGATTTCCCCGTTAGTTCTGTCCCATCTCACCTCACCTCTGAACTTCCTATTCCACCAGCCACTGTCGCTGCTTAAATCAACCCCATCCTGGATTGAGCTTCCCTGGGTAACAGTGCCAAGAGACGGAGCCAGGGCTTGCACTGGGCTCTGTAAGATCCGCACGGCTTCCAGAGGACAAGTTTCCCCGCAAGCCAAGGGATCTGTTTTCTCACTCAGCTGTTTTCACCAAGTTAAGCGTTCAAAAGGCTTGTCTAAAAAATTTTGTCAGAACTTCTGTAGCTAGACGACTGGTGTTCCAGTGTGGTCATGTCTGCCCTTTAAATGTGGAAACTGAAGCACTTTATAAAACCTGAAAACAGTTTAAAACATGAAAAAGGCCTCCCCCACCCAACTCTAAAGCAGGAATTTTCATGCACTGTAGAAACCATTCAGAAGCAAAACGTTACATCCCAGTGAACATAATAGGGTCTTGCATCCCCCTCTTATTTGAACACAACTCTCATTGACTTAAAAGTGACATTTCCAAACGGGCTGCAAGAATGATTTGTCTCTGAAACAAAGCTGGCTGCATTTGTTCTGGTAGAATGGCTTCTCTTCTTTGTCTGTGGATAATTTGATACAGCATTCATTCATTCATTCAAGGGTGACTCTCGTTTGAAAAATTTCTCAATGAGACCATTTAAAAAATATTTTTTAATCCAGAGCTTTCATAACTTAGACTCTAAGGCCTCTTTCAGCCTTCAGCCTGTCCCTGTTATCTTAATAGCAATGGTAAAAATTGATCTTTTGAAATAAATAAAATTTGTCACAGTAAATTCAAACTTAATAACCATTTTCTCCCAAAACTTTCTTTGGACTATGTATGTAGCTCTGGATTGTGCGGCTTGTACCTACAGTTTTAAAGTAGGTATTTTCTAAGTGCATCAGCCCTGCTCCCTTTAAGATGATAAGCAAAGGAGTCACCTAAATGAAGGCATCAGTCCACATGCCTGAGGCTGTTTCAAGAGGACTAACAAATCTCTGAATGTTTAAAAACAGTGCTCTGGAAACCAGGGCAGCAGTAGTGTTATTTTATTTCCCAGGAAAAGCCTCCCGTCAGAGGCTGGCCTTCTCCTACCCACCTTCTCCAGTGCCCTGCACTGCCTGGCCCCGTAGGTCAAAATTCCTATAAATTTCAGGCCCGGCCCCCCTCCCCAGGGCAGAGGTGAGGCCTGGGGAACCAGGAGGCTCTAAAATCACATCTTCATTAACTCTTAACAAAGCAGACACGCAGGGTTTACATCTTGGGCCTATGAATCTTCTTCATGATGGTTCCCATGTCTCTTTAAATAAACAATGTAGAAAGAGAAATATCACCGTCTCTTTGTGTGGCCATTCTGAAAATAACCTGCGCAGGAAAGGTGAACCTGAGGCAGCCCCTGTGCAGAGCTCTGACTTTACTTTCACAGTTGTCTTTCCCCAAAAACAGCCACCTCACAGGTTACAATACCTGTATGTACATCAAAACTCTCTTTAATAGCAAAGGTAAGACACAAGTTAAATGTAGAGCTTGCCAGAAGGTCGTCTGATTAGTGGTTGTTTTTCACCTTCAACTTCACATATTTTTAGCATATGAATAGGTTTCAATGTAAAGTCAGTGTGGCCCTTTAAGACGTAAATCACTAAAAGAATAATGAGATTGTTAAATATCAAAGAGGTTACTAGTACATCTTAAATTTCCCCTTGAGTGAGAAGTGAATGATCAAATTCAGAAACACTTCATTTGATAGAGCTAAATGCTATCCTTCTCCTTGCTAATCTCCAAAGGAGATTTTGCTCTTCACTTGAGCGAATTAACTGAGGGTGAATGATGATCAAAAGAAAAACTTACGAAGAGCTAACTCCATAAATTGTGGGTGATACTGAAACACAGATCAGAAAAATCTTCCTTTAGTCCGATGAAGATCAGAAGCGAAAGGCACAGATATAAGCAGGAGACATCTGCTATAAAATAAATAGAAAGCAGAAACTAGAAGACTTGGAGAGGAGTTAAGAATGACACAGTAAGCGGAGAACTTTGGGGGAGCTGAGAGATCACACACACACACACACACACACACACGCGCGCGCCCCTGTGTATTTTGCTGGGCAGGCATAGCCTGATTATGAAGAGCTACTGGATGGGAGCCTCCCCATCCCTGCCCCCCATATATACCAATTTGTTTTTTTTGTAAGTAGGGTTAGATGAGCCCTTGAGTGGACTGGAAAAGAACAGAGGAAGTTTACATGAGTTAAAAGGCTTTGTTTTGAAAAACAGTATTCTGAAAAGTCACTCCTGGAACATATACTACACACAAAGCAGAAGCCTGTGTGTAAGATGATTCACTGTGGTGTTCCTTGTAAAGAAATGACTGGATTTGATCCTCACCTCTGCAAAAAGATGGAAGACAATGGAGAAGTGGGAGGAAAGGAAAGGAAGGAGCGGAGGAGGGGGAGGAAGGCAGAAGAGGAAGAAAAAAAATGATTGGGAAAAAATGTCAATTTGGGTTAAAATGATAGGGGACTGGTTAAATAAATTATGCTTCATCTCTCAATAGACTCATATATAATGTAAAAATAATAAATCTGGGGGTGTTGTCCAAGACATACTGATGCTCAATAGCACAGACAGTGTTAGCTCTGGCGTAAGAATGGGGAGGATAGGAACATATTCGATTTACTTAAGAAATGCTGGAAGAAAACAACAAATTAACGAAAGTAGTCTCTTACTAGAACAGAACACATGGGTTAATGAACTTTGATGGACACTTTTAAACTATGTTAGTTTTTCAACCAGATGAATGTATTATCTACAGAGAATTTTTAATATGATTCAATAATAAAACAATCCAATATTTTTAATGGGCAACAAATTTGCACACTTCACTAAAGAAAACATGTGTGTAGTGTAGCAAATATGCACACAAAAGGTTCTCAATATCATTCGTCATAAGAGAAATGCAAATTAATCAGAGTGGCTCAAATAAAAGAATCTGACAGTACCATGCGCATGGAGGACACAGAACAACTGGAATTTGCGCATTGCTGGTGACAATGCAAAGTGATACAGCCACCTGGGAAGATGGCCTCAGTTTCTCATAAAATTTAACATACGTTTTACCATATTTGCCCAGAAATCCCATGTATATATATTTAACCAAAAGAAACAAAGACATACTGTACACACACACACGCACACGAATAAACCTGTACACAAATGTTTATATCAGTTCTAATGAAGATCAACAAGAACTAAATCTGGCCCAAATGTCTGCCAATTTGTGTTGATTATTTGGGTTAATAAATAATTACATTCCTAAAATATTACTTAGCAGTTACAAGAAATGAATTACTAATACAGGCAACATCACGAATACATTTCAAATGCATTGTGCTAAATGAAAGAAGCCAGCATAGATGATATACACTTCCACTTATATGACACATGAGAAAGATAATATGATAAGAACAAAACACAAATTAGTGGCTAGGGTAGGTAAAAAAGTTTACCTGTAACAGGATATGCATTGGCTCAGTTTTATAACACTCATATACCTTCAAAGGGTATGCCAATTAAACTCCAACAAACCTAACACTGTAAGTAAGAGAGAAATATGTGGTTAAACCACTGTGTAACCCAAGCTGGCCTCAAACTCACAGAAATCCTCCTGCCTCAGTCTCCCCAAGAGCTGGGATTACAGGCGTGCACCACCACACCCTGCTACATTTCTAGTTCGGAAAAACAGCAGCAGTTTCAGATCATGGACATGATCAGACATGTCTCCAGACAGCAGGGCTGGGGTGGGGGTGGCAGGATGAGCAGGAAAGGCCCACTAGATGCCAATTGTGGACTACTAAGGCTGTCTCTTAATATACAAGGGCCATTGGTTCCAGAAGCCCTTGCAGATACCAAAATCCATTGATTCTCAAATTCTTTATATAAAATCTCATAGTGTTTGCATAAATACCTATTTATACTTTAAATTGTCTCAATTGTTTATTGTACCTAATAAATGTAAATACTATGTAAATTGTTTACTATTATTTGAGGAATAATGACAAGGAAAAAAATCTATACATATTTGGTACAAATGCAATTTTTTCTGAATATACGTATATTTGGTACTGGGACTTGAACTCAGGACCTTGCATTTTCCCAGTCAGGGTGCTATTCCACTGAGCTATATCCCTGGCCCATTCCTGAATGTTGTCTGATCCATGGTTGACTAAATCCACAGATGTGGAACCCTGGAGGATGGAGCATGACTGAGAAGGCTTGCTAATGGACTGACGATGAGTTTGGAGAGATCTAGAGTTGACAAAGGAGACTCCTAGAGTTGTTTCATTTTCAATTTCTTGTGCTGTTTGAGGCAGGAGTAGAGCCAACAGTATCAAACAGTTCTGTTTCTGATTCCATCTTGAGTTACCTGCATAGCTTCTGTAACTTGGAGACATTTATGCACACATTAAGAGCACCCTTCCATGTTGGCTAAGACTGGAATAGTGACCTAAAACCTAAAGAACATGAGACAGAATAGTTTCGTTGTTCATCCTGGAAACCAAAGAACAAAGAATAAACCCAGTCAAGGTCTTAAGTCAGAGGCTCATCTGAAAGAAGATGCTTCCCATTCCAGAAGCTGTTTCTTCTCCAGCAATGAGAAATTTGAAACTGTTATTTGTATTTCTTGTTACATAAAACAGCCTGACAAGGAAAGAGGAGGGAAATTTTTGCATGAAATATATCCCATTAATTAGTGATAAACCATTATGATACATTTCTTTTGTCTGTAAAGTTAGCTTCCTATGCTCCCCTAAGCATTTACCTAGTCTGACTGCAGATTGACAAGTGGTTGCCTATTAGTTAGCTGGGACATTCCTGGCCATGCCTTTAACCTGCCTCCCTGGCTTGGGTCTAACATCTAGAACAGAGCAATTTCCTGTGGTCACCTCACTGGAGGCTCATTTGGTCAAAGCAGCCAAACCCAATCTTAGAATGGAACGTGAAGTCCAGCTGGAAATCACTTGTGCACGTGAAACTGTTTTGTGAAGAAGGTGAAGACCATAAAGAACTGCTAACTTGTAATAGGGCCTGGGGTGCAGCTCTGAAGCAGAGTCCCTGCCTAGAGCATGTGAGGCTCTGGGTTTGGTCCCCAGCAAGGAAAAGAGGGAAACTCCATAATGACAGAGTTCAACCCATTATGCACAGCCCCTTCTTTCATTTTCCATATATACACAGACACAAATATATTCAGTTTATAAAAATAACACACAAAGGTTACTATAAAACATTTTAGAAAAATTCTCTCTAATTTCATTTCCCAGGGAGCTATTAATCTTTTTTATGCATTCTCCCAGATTGTTTTCTACATGTTTATTTTAAGAGCATCATACATACAAAGATAATTTAAAGAAATTCAAGCCAAGAATATATACACACTGAATATTAATAGTTCAACTCTGATTAAGCAGAGGAAATAATACAAGAGAATATATCTAAATATCTCTACAGAATATGTCTAAATAATTCATTGACTTTTAAAGTATTAAGCTAGAGCTGTTTCTGTTGATGCTTATTAAAAGAATGTGATAGAAAATTCATTTAAATGAGTAAAATAAAATCAGGCAAGTACCCAATTTTATAAAAGAGGTTTTACCAATAATACTTCAAAAAGAGCTATTACACTAATTTGTGATTAAAGAAATATTTTATTCTACTGTGCTTGATGCAGAGGCCTATAATCCCAGCACTCTGAAGGACAGAGTTCAAGGGCGCCTGAACTACATAGTGAGACACTATCTCAAACAAAACAAAACAAAAATTTTCTAATAGAAATGTTTTTTGAATAGTATGATGAAGTACCTCCTCTCATGTACCTAGTAAGTTGAATTGCTTAAGTATTCGAATTAAGGAAAAAATAGTAACAACTCATAGTTAACATCATGTTATCTTACTTGTTTAAGCCCAGTCTTATTCAAGAAAGATTAAAACATGTAGCTCAATGATAGAGCCCTTGCCTAGCATGGATGAAACACCAGTTTCAATCCCCAGTACAGGAAAAAAAAAAATTATACGCCTCTAATCCCAGCTACTCTCTTTCCTCTGTCGGAATCCCTGTTTTCACACTCATATCTTCCCTTTTCTTGATTAACTCCCCTCTTGTGGTGGCACACATGCTCCAGAAGCTTCCTGGGGGTGAGGGTGGCAGACTAGAGGCTGAGGAGGGAGGGGAGTTGGAGACCAGTCTGAGCCACACAGCAAGATCACCTCTTACCAAAACAAAACAAAATGGCAAAGAAGGCTTTTGAGATTTTTATCTTCCCCAAAGCATTTTTGTTGCTACTCTCATATTTGATAGTTTGATTGGTAGAGAATGGGGTAGAAAGATTTTTCTCTCAGAATTTCAAAGGCAGTGCTGTTTTTTCTCAGCTACTTAAACAATCCTGTGCCATCCTATTTCCTGATGACCTTTCTTTTTCTCTCTTCAATTTCTTATATCAAAAAAAATTTCTTATATCCATCTTATTCATAATGGAAATTTGATAGCCTTGTGCCTTTGTATGTCATTTTCATTTCTCATTCCTAATGGGCTCTTCACCAAGGAGTTACATCCTTCCTTCTAGGAAATCTTCCTATAGCAGATCTGTGATGGTTAATTTCATGTGTCAACTTCACTGGACCACTGGGGTGTTCACATATGTGGTTAAACATTATTCTGCATATGCCTGTGAGGACATTTCTGGATGAGGTTAACAACTAAATTGACAGAACAAGTAAAGCAGATTCTCTTCACCAATACCAGTGGCCCTGGACCAATCCACTGCAGACATAACTAGAATAAAAATGGCTAAGAATTTGCTCTTTCTCTTGCTTTTGGACTAGAACTCTGTCACTTACAGGATCATTTCGCCAGTTCTTCAGGCCTCTGGACTCAGACTGGAATCATAGCATACACTCTCGTGGGTCTCCAGCTCCAAGTACAGTTCATCACTACCTCTATAACCATGTGAGCCAACTCCTACTGGTCCTACTGGTTCTATTTCTCTGGAGAACTCAAACTAACACAGTATCTGACAGTTTCTGTCTCTGTTTTTGTCTTCCATCCAAAATACCTATTAATTAGATGTTGGACTGTCCTAAATTTATCTTTTCCCTTCTTTTGCTGTTTTGTTCCACTTCTCAGTGATTCAACTTTATCTTTCAACCTTGTATTGAATTTTTTATTTAAACTTTTTAATTTCAAAGCTTTTTTTGTACTTTGGTTATCCCGTTGTCTTAGCATCCTGTGTTCATTTCACAGATGCAATATCATCACTTTCTGAGGATATTAATAGTTTGTTGTGAGGTTATTTTTCTGCTCCTGCCATTGTCTTTGATTCTTCTGAGTTTTTTTTTTTTTTTTTTTATTTTTTTGCTCCAATTTTTTTCATGTGAGAGGTTTTCCTCAAAAACATTCCCATTTATATCTAAAAGAAAGGTGTAAGGGGGCAGATTAGAAGCTCTCGATACTTACATGGGGCTTGGTGACCAGCGGGTTTCACTATAAGGTGATAAGATGAAACTTGGACATTCTGTTGATGACCCTAAAAGTGAATAGGGCTTTTTTTCTTGGAACTTATCCAAAGAATTATCTAGGCTCCTGGCTGAGGTTGCAAGCCAGGGAAGCCAGGCTTCTTAACATAGGTCACTCAGCTTTTCACTTAATTCCCCTGTTTTCTGTTGAGAGCTTCATCGCCATCTTTGGTTGTTCCTATTGTTCCCAAGTTCAGAACCTCTTAACAATTTTTCCAGGGACCAAACCTCCCATTTCCTCCTGTGGTGGGGGAGGAAAGAAGTCAAGGGTTAAGGTAGAACTTTGTGGGATCTTACTGCTGTTTGCACAAGCTCTCCAAGAATTTTCCTAATTTTATTCCATACCTTATTCTCCCTTTGAAGGTATATGGTAGTCCAATTTCTGAGGCTCTTGGGTGTTCTGAGTTATGAATACCTGTTTCTTATTATCAGTTGCCTCTGCAGAAAAATGAGCTTCGGGGCTGGGGATTTAGCTCAGCGGCATAAGCGCCTGCCTTGCAAGCAGGCAGTCATGAGTTAGATCCCTGGTACCGATGATTAAAAAAAAAAAAAGAAAGAAAGAAAAATGAGCTTCAGTTTTTGTGACTCTGCAGTTTCCACTTTTAACCTTCTGAAACTTTTTGATGTCTGTAAGTCAATCTCCCTCTTCTATTTTTCCCTGCATTGATACTTTCTTTTTTGAAGAAATCATAGGTGTTATATTTAGATCTAAATGTCTCCAGAAAGTCTCACGTGTTCAGAGGTGGGGTTTTTGGAAGGTGGTTGAATCATGGATATGCTATGTTCATCAGTGGGTTGATATACTGCTGAGTTCAGAGCTAACTATGCTGTCAGGAAGTGGGCCCTGGTAGGAAGATGCAGGTAACTGGGGCAGTGACATGGAAAGGTGTACTTTCCCCCAACACCTCCTCCTTTCTCCCTCTGCTTCCTGGAAATTCACAGCTGTCCTCTTCCAGGTTCTCCCATCATGCCCATTCTGCTTTGGAGCCAGCTAACCGTGCAAGGACTGAAACCTCTGAAAATATGAGCTATCTTTGTTATTCTCTTATCACAATAGCCAACATCCATAATTTAAAGGAGGAAAGATTTACTGTGGCTTACAGTTTGTTGAGGTTTCAGGCAATAGTTAGCTGGCTCCAAGGGCTGTATGGCAGAAGGGCATGGCAGAGAAGAAACAGTCCATGGCCAGGTATGCAAGAGGCAGCAACAATGAGCCTTCTTTTCCCTTAATGTTTCATCCAGGTTACAAGACTATTAGTTGGTGCCACCTACACCCAGGCTGAGTCTTCTCATTATCCATACCTACGACTATGCTAAACTAATGTGGGTTAACCCAGTTATAACACACCCTTAATCCATATTCACATACCCTCCAAAATGACCTAAGCTTCGGGCTTAGCCTGAGCCTAAGCCTGAGCACCTAAGGCTTTGGGGGACATTTAGATACACACCACAACAATTGCTTTTGCTATTCTTGGTCTCTTCTGGGTCCATATGAATTGTAGGATTGTGTTCTCTAGTTTTGTGACAATGCTATTGGTATTTTTATTGGGATTGCATTCAATCTGTTTATAAGTTTTGGAAATGTATTCATTTTGATCATATTCATTCTGCCTACCCAAGAGAAAGGGATATATTTCCATTTTATGAAGTCATCTTCGTGTCCTTTTTTCAGAGTAGTGTAGGACCTTTTGTAGAGGTCTTTTACTTCCTTGGTTAATTCCAAAGTATTTAACTTTTCTTGATGTTCTTGTGTATTATACTTTTACCTAATTTCTTTCTCGGTCAGTTTATTATTGATGTATAGGTATGCTATTACTTTCTGTGTGTTGATTTTGTATTTGGCTAGGCTAATGAATTTGGTTACTAATTCTGGAGTCTTTTGGTGGAAATTTCCGGATCTTCTATGTAAAGGATTGTGCCATCTGCAAATAATGATAATTAGACTCTTTCCTTCCATATTAATATCCCTTTTATTTCTTTTTCATGCCTGATTGCTCTGGCTAATGTTTCAAGAAACATATGGACATCCTGGAGGGCTGGCCAGTTGAAAGACACTGACTTCGCAATTTGAGCCTCCTCCATTGCATCCCAGAAGGCATGCCAGGTGGAAGAAAGTGAATTTGTATTCTGTGTCCCTCCATTACATCCCAGACAGCAGTGTGGGCTGGAAGACAGTCAGTTCATGATCCGCACGTATGCCACTGCATCTCGGAGGGTTGGCCAGCTGGAAGACAGTGAGATCATGCTCCCTGCCTCCTCCATTACCTGCCTGGACAGCAGGGCTGGCTGGAAGAGAGTATGACCAACAGGAACCCCAAGACCTAGGACAACAGCCCAGTGCACAAACATGCACACACCTTTGGAGGGTGAAGTAATTAGTGAGGCCAGTAACATAGAGTCATCTAAAGCACCAATGAGGAGTCAGCTGTTGGACTATGGAGAACTCCACCAACAGAAGACCAGTCCCAGTCCCCACTTCCAGGGCCAAGATCAGCTCTATACTCAGCACATCTCTGGGATGCAACATGGACATTATCACAGAACCATAAATACCAGAATAAGGTAGGTTCTCGGGATAGCTATGAAGAACCAATTTATCGGGTCCCAACCAAGATCCCTGATCTCCCAAACAAGTGTATGGTGGAGGTTTAAATAAAATATGACAGGTTTAATGATTTTAGGGCTCCAGGAGGGTGAAAACCCTTTAGTTGAGCTCAAGACTCCAAGGGCTAAGACCAAGACTTCTCTGGACTGCCCACTTTATTAGGTCCAAAAACAAGGGGCAGGGAAACTGAGGAAAATGCAGGCAATGAGCAGGACCTTGGGAGTTACTTCAAGGATGCCTCCAAGTAATGAATCAAGTCAATTCAGTAGAACTGTTTTCTCATGAAGACATGGTAGGAGTGAGACTTTAGGAATAATTCCTGCAGCTGCAGTCTCTATCTACTTAATTGATGCTTGAGCCAAGTGTCTGCAGCTGTGGCCTTATCTTGTCCTTTGAGGTATCTCTGGCCTCACAGGCTACTACAGGCCTCAGCCAGGACCAGTGACTCACAGAGGTTCACTTACTATGAATTAGCTCCCATCGCCAGGCAAGGGGCCTAGGTCTAGGACAGACTCACAGATAAACATAGAAACCCAATTATTTAATTTTAAATCCTGCTCAGAGCTGCTGGGTAGTTGTCTTCAGCACCAACTATATCTGGAGGACATCCCTGAGGAATGGACATCTCCTCTCCTCCTTGAGAGAGGCCTCAGTGCTAGTCGTAGAGCTATATATAATGGGAGGTTGGCAGGCATCACCATAGAAGACAAAATAAAGAAAAAAGAGGGACCAGGGATTTAGCTCAGTGGCCTAAGTACCTACCTGGCAAGTGTGAGGTCATGGGTTTGATCCCCAGTACCAAAAAAATAAAAAATAAAGAAAAAAAGATAAGGTGGAGAATGGCAAGACACAAAGGCAAGGTGCAGCACCTGACCCCCAGCCTACCCAGGACAGACCTAGAACTCAACAAAATGGATGAAGTTGGAAGTCAAACACCGGAACTTTCTAAAATGATAACAATAGATGTGAAAAAATAAGGTGGAAAGGCTACAGAGAAAATTATCTCTTAGGTACAAAAAGAGATGATATTTAGAATAAAAATAATAGAGAAGACCCAAATAAAAGAATAGATGAGCTCATAAAAAGATGAAAACAAAAAATGTCCAACATAGGAGAAAAATGGAATCCATGAAACAGACCCAAATAGAGATCCAGGAGATTAAAGCCTCCATTGAAAGTATATGCACCACAATGAATGAAGGAAAGGATACAATATCAAATCTTGATGACAGAATTACAGCTAGTGATCTTGAAAAGAAAGATATCTCAAAAATAGCAAGAGACCATGAGAAATTAATCCAACAGCTATAAGATGAAGTAAAGAAAAATAACACAAGATTGGAGTCCATGAGGAATCTAGAGACGGCACAAATGCCATAACAATCATAAATGTATATGTACCTAACACAGGAACACCCAACTGTGTAAGACAATTATTGTTACACATAGAAAATCAAATGAACAATAACAGTTGTAACAATACCCCCATGTCACAGATCATCTAGGCAGAAAATCAACAAAGAAATACCAGACCTGAACCAAACCTGTGAACAAATAGAATTAATAGGATTACTAGAATTAATAGGAAGAAGCCATGCCTCAAGGCTGGGCCAGTGGCCCAGAGACTTCTGGCAAACCCAGCTTGGCCTGGAGAAGAAGCCATGTCCCAAGGCCCTACACCCTCAGGGAAACATCAGTGAACTACTGCCCTGTGTCTCCACAACTCCAAGAACCTCAGATTGGAGGAACACAGGTGCCTAGTGCAATTCACTACACCAAGGGACTGGCAACCTATGCAGAAAACACCTGGGAAGTAACAATGGGCTGATTGGATGTAACAATGGGTCCTGAGGAACACAGGAAAATATCAAGACGAAAAAGCAAAATACAATCTCAGACCTCCAGCCCACGCAGAACAAGATCAAGAGACACAGACATAGTATAAATCAAAAGTCACACACCGAAATTTCTAAAAAGATAACAATTGAAGTAAAGAAGCAACTTAGTTCTTGTATTGTTTGGTTAATTTTATATGACTATGTCTGATGGTCTAGACAGCTATTACAGCTATTCTGAAGATAACAACAGGCATTATGGTAGCTATTGTTAATTTCCTGTTATATTGTTTTGAAGTCCCATATCATTTTCATTGTTTTATTTTATTTGGTTTTATTCTGTTTTGGTTTTTTTGTTTGTTTGTTTGGTTGGTTGGTTTTATTATGTCTGATGGTATAGGCAGCTATTTTGAAGACAACAAAAGACATTATGGTAGCTATTGTGAATTTCTGATTATCTTGTTTTGAAGTCCTATATCACTTTCATGGTTTTGTTTTGATTGACTTTATTCTGTTTTATTTTGTTTGGTTTTAGTCTCTTTAAAATAAAATTTAAAAAAGAAATATATGGAACAGGAGTTGTGATAGCAGTTATCCTTGCCTTGTTCCTGATTTTAGATAGAAGGCGTTTAGCTTCTCCCCATTTAATATGATGTTGACAACTGGTTTGTCATAAAAGGCTTTTAACAGATTGGGATAAGTTCTTTCTATACCTATTTTATTGTGGATCTTTTTTATTTTAATGTAATACAAGTATGTGTTTAAGAAGAAATCACTCTTCCTACTTGTATGAAAAACTAAAACAAAATTTCATAATAAAAGAATAATAATGATCTTGTAAGAAAGCCATATAGGAAGTAAAGAGAAGTTCATATAACTCACCAAATCATCTATTCTACTGTTTCAAAAATACTGTGAGATCAAAGTTGATTTGTTTCATTTATACCACTAGTTTCTTTTATTCGTTGAAAAGAAAGTTTTGCCTTTTTATTTATTTCTTCTTTCTAAGACAGAATCTTTGTTTATGACTTTTACTCTGAATAGCCTTAACGAGCATCTTTAAGTTATTTATTTGAACTCACTCTGTTTTTCTAATGTGGCCACTTATAGCTATATACTTCCTTCTTAGGGCCGCTTTCATCTTGTCCTATAGGTTCTTATATATTGTACTGATCTGGTAATTTGATCCTAGGAACTAAGTTCTACCTTGATTCCTTCTGTAACTCACTGATTAGTCTGTAAGGTATTGTTCAATTTCCATGTGTTTGGATAATTTCTGTGTTTTCTTTCACTACTAATTGCTAGTTTCATTGTAGTATAAGCTGATAATATGCATGGAATAAATTGAATCTTTTAAATTTACTTAAACACACTTTATTGTATGATATGTGGTCCATGTTGGAAAAAGTTCCATGTGCTGTTGAGAAGAATGTGTATTCGCTTGTGGTTGGGTGGGAAATTCTGTGAATACCTACTAGGTCCATTTGTTTAAAAGTTTGTTCCAACTCTGATATTTCTTTGTTGATTTTTTTAATCTAATTAATCTTTTTGTGACAGAGAGTATTGATGTCCTCCACTATAACTGTGTTGACTTTTATCTGATCTTTTATGTTCAGCAATGTTTGTTTGTGAAGTTAGACACGTGAACGTTTAGAGCATGTATATTTATAATTATCTTTTCCTGTTATATTGTTCCCTTAAAGCAATATGTAGTGACCTTTCCCTCTTCTGATTAGTTTTGACTTGAAGTCCACTTTATCTGAAATCAGGATAGCTGCTTTTTTTATACTTGCTTCTTTCCAGGTTCCTATGGAATAGTTTTCCATCTTTTGATTTTTAATCTATAAATTTATTTTCCTGTTTAAATGTGTTTCTTGCATCCAGCATAATGTTAAGTTTTATTTCTTGGTTCAGTCTGCCAATCTGTGTCTTTTCATTGAGGAATTTAGACCACTGACATTGAAAGTTATTACTGAAAGGTACTGACTTATTTCTTTCATTATATTTTCCTATGGTTGATTTCCCTAGTCCCTTTTGCTTAACTGCTCATCTTGCCTGGGATATTCATTTATTAGACTTTTTGGTACTGTTTGCTTCATTGTCTCTTCCTGGAATAGCCTCCACAAGTTTTTGGAGTCCTAGCTTGGTAACTATAAATTTCTTGAGGTGCTCTTTGTCATGAAAATACCTTATTTCTCAATTAATTTTGCAAGGTAGTTTTGCAGGATATGTAAGTTTAGGTTGGAAGTTATCTTTTAGGGCTTGAAACAGTTTATACCAAGCTCTCTTGGCCTTTAAAGTTTATGTTGAGAAGTTTGCTGTAATTCCAATGGATTTACCTTTATAAATGATTCATTGCTTTTCTTTAACAGCTATGTATTTATTGATTGATTTGTACTGAAAATTGAACTCAGGACCTTGCACTTGCCAGACAGATGATATGCCACTGAGCTATAGCCCTGGCCCTAAGATTTATTAGACTCTCTCTTTTCTCCTCTTCTCTCTTCTCTTCTCTTCTCTTTCTTTCTTTTTCTTTCTTTCTTCCTTTCTCTCTGTGTATGTATCAGGAATTGAACTCATGACCTCACACTTTCCAGGCAGGCACTGTGCCACTGAGCTATATCCCTGACCCTTTAACAACTTTTAAAATTCTGTCTCTGTGTTGGACTTTTGGAATTTTGACTGTCTTGTGTCATGGAAAGGTTCTTTTTTGATTGTAGCTATTTGGGTTCTATATGCATCACTTAGCTTAAGCTTTTCACTTGTTTGGGAAACATTTTGCTACATATCTGTAAATGGGTTTTTTAAAATGCCATTTGTGTTGTTTTTTGGTTTTTCACTAATTGCAATTAATCTTAGACTAGGAGTTTTTGCACTATCTAGCAGCTGTTGGATTCAATTTTCATGTACTCTTGTTGTTCTTAAGGGTTCTCTGACTTACTGGTCTCTGATGGCAGCCCAGTATCCTAGTTCTGACACTCTTTGTTCACACTGATTCCTTCTGCTGCCCATACTTTCAACAGAATAATTAATTTTTTGAATTTCTGTTTAGAACACTTTCATAAACTCTAATTCTTTGCTAAACTAGTCACTCATGTTTTTGTTTAGCTCCATGATCATTTTTTATTACATTCATTATCTTCTGTGAGCTTGCCAAGAACCCTTGATTGATCTGATTCTTAATTTCCTCTGTTATACTTTAGAATAATTGGGTTATGTGATGTTTGCTTTCCTCTTCCTCCATGCCCCATGGATTGGCTTTGAAGAAATTGGAAGGGTTTTGTTTTATTTACTTATTTTTCTAGTACCAAGAATCAAACTCAGGGCTTTGTGCTTGCCAAGCAGGAGCCTGTGCCACTGAGCTATATCTTCAGCCTGACACTGGCAGTTTTTACAGGTATTTCTCATCTTGTCTTCTCATATTTCTATTGTTGTTTTTTGTTTGTTTGTTTTTCTTTGTGCCGAGATTTGTTGTTAGTATGGAAATCTCTTTAGTTGATGTCTATATTTTCAATGATGCACTCTGGACATGGTTAACAGTAGGCCTTTTCCTGTGTCTCAATCTGACCAACTCCATTAATTTAGGAGGAGAGGATGCAGTGTAATTGACCCTGCACTGTTCTCCAGGAATGGACCACAGTATTGTTAATGACTCAAAAGCAATCTTGATATTGATATACATAGAAAATCTATTAATAGCAACAACTGTGCCACCCTGGGAACAACAAGTAAACCAGCAAAAATAATAACAGTCAAGGGCCAGATGCTCAGTGACTCAAGTGCCTGCCTAGTAAGCACCAGGTCATGAGTTCGATTCCCAGTACCCCTCCCCCTGCAAAAAATTAATAGCATCCAAGACAAACTGGATAGTGACATTCCATAGGAACCAATAATATACCACCTTTAATCATAGAAAAGAGATCCATAGTTATAGTATATACAATAAGACAAAGCAAATGTTGACATACTGTAAAATCTACTAAATACAGCAACTCTACCTCCACTAACAATGCAAAGAATTCAACAGCAACACCATAGAGTTAGAAAACTAAAGATTAATAAAGTTTAATTGGTATATTAGTAAATATATAGAGAGTGGGGAATGGGAGAATGAAAGAAGAAAACTAAAAATTTAAACAATGGAAGATGAGAAGCAAAGAAAAATGAGAGAAGAGATCTTATTAAGGAGTAGAAGGGTATTGATAGAATTTGTTAAAGGTAACAAAAGAACAAACAAGAAAATGAAAAAGAAAAAAGGTTTTAAAAAAAGGAAACAAAAATAAAAACTTAAAACAAAAAAGAAAACAACAAGAGGAAAAAGAAGAAAGAAAAAAAAAATGAAAGGAAAATTCCCCAACCCCCAAAAATCAGTGAAGAAGAAAAGAGGAGAGAAAAAAAAAGAGCAACCCCCCCCCAAAAGGAAAGTTTTTCTTGGTATTTTTGAATGAATGGTTTCTTTCCAAGACCCACAGTTTTAGAATCCACCAACTCACAGCAACTCAGTTTCCTCCTTTTAGCTTTATGGCCTATGAGTTTGTGAGGAACCTGCCTGTTCCAGAGACTTCTCTATTCATTTATCCCAGGCTATGGCAACTGTCCAAACTAAGGTGTGTCCTTGCTCATGTTGGTAGATGGGGAAAGCAATCAGAACTCTGATCTGTGCTGGGTGTAGAAAACAGATCAAGGGTTCAAGCAGCCAACTGTGCTTAATGTCAGCATGTTCAGACCCAGCCGTTCCTGAGCACAACACAAAGCCAGCCCTGGCTTTTCAACATAGAGGGTGGGACTTACGGCCTTCCTGGCCTGAGACTAAACTTCTCACAGTGTCTAAGTCTAGTCCATTCTGTCCAAAACTGTCTCCTGTGACTGTTTCTCACCTGGTCACTGTAGGAGGGTTACACTGGAAACACTGAAGTGAAGCATTTTTTGGTCATTTGGAGGCTCTGTCTTAAAATAATTAACCCCTTCCCAAGATGGTACCTGGTTAAACACTCCCTGGCCATATGGTGGATGCCTACTATGTGAAAGCAGTCACTCAGAACAAACCCTCACTGCTTATATAGCTCACAACAGATGTGGGCTCCACTTAGGGCCAGTGTTGCCAGCCTGGTCTACCATTTGCCCTGGAGCTCCAAGCCCTGGGGTCTTACCTTGAATCTATAAAGACAGGTTTTTCTTCCTGGGAAGGGGACTTTCAGACTGCATCATTCTTTTCTTTTCTTCAAATTCTCTGTAGCTTCTAATTTTCCTGTCAGTTCCTTCTGCGTTCACAGAGATCTACCTATTTTTTTTTCCCTACATATCTGAAGTGTGGATCTCAGAGAAGCTGTGTTTTGCTGTCGATTGTCATTCTGCCATTTTGATTCCTCTAACTTTTCTTTTAAATCTTTAAAAAATATGCAAATGTATGCAAGTATTCATTCAAATATGTATCTTTTTGAAAGGTCAATAAATTAAGTGATTTGAATGTTATTACTATCAAATAATTATGTATATATACAAGGAAAATAATAAAAGTATGACAGTATTAAATACATAGGACTCTTCATTGTATGATCGTGTCAAATAGTAGATGAGTAGAACTATTTCTAAGGTCTTCAAAACTAGAAATAGCAGGATTCACCTTTAGTTGAAGATGTATCATAAATTGAGCTACAGCATCCCTGAAATTATGAAACTCATAGCCATAGAGCTATGTGAGTCAACAGCTCCATAGTTCAGTTGACAATTTATAATTTTACAAAACCTGGTATACTCTTCACTACTCAGAACCCATTTTGTATTTATTGGAGATCTATCAGGAAATAAATGACACTTTCAAAGAGGGACTGTGGGGATTTTGGTAGGGCCAGGCACTGGAGATTGAACTTAGGTTCTTTGCACTGAACTCCTTCCACAGCCCTCCTGTATTTTTTATTTTGGCAAGAGATCTTGCTAA
>PVJX010022404.1:0-30581 GCA_004027295.1 Dolichotis patagonum
CAAATATGTGTATGGATCGGTGAGTTGGACTTTGTCAGGGGCTATCTCAAGCCCTTTATCATGTAAGGTAGTCTGTAATTCATCATAGCATCTTAAGACTCTTTCCCCTTCCTTCTCAGCTATCAAGATGTCATCCATATAATGAATGATATATATTTCTGGCCAATGGTCTCTCACAGACTGTACTGCTAAAGCAACGAAAGACTGGCATAAGGTAGGGCTATTGGCCATGCCTTGTGGCAGGACTCACCATTGGAATCTTTGCAGAGGTACTCTAAAATTAATGACTGGCAAGCTAAAAGCTAAGCGTTTTTGATCATCTGGATGTAGGGGATAGTGAAGAAACAATCTTTGAGATCTATGATGATTTTAAAATAGCCCAAAGGTATAGCAACAGGCAAAGGGAGGCCTGGCTGTAAGGCTCCCATCAAGACCATGGTCTTGTTTATTGCTCTAAGGTCTTGTAGCAATCGCCATTTCCCTGATTTCTTTTTAATGACAAAGATGGGAGTGTTCCATGGGGAATTACTGGGAGCTATATGGCTGGCTTCAAGCTGTTCCTGCACCAGCTGTTGAGCAGCCAATAGCTTTTCAGAGGTAAGAGGCCATTGATCGACCCACACAGGCTCTTCTGACAGCCACATAATTTTCTCCGCATGGATTGCAGGAGAGTCAATGGCCCCTATGGAAAATGGCCCAATCCAGCTCGGTCTGTCTTTGGTACAGTCTCTATAGGCTCTGTCATTCCTGTACTATTCTTCCTGAGACCTTTACCAGGTGAATATCCACTATTTTTTTCTTTTTTTTGGTACCGGGGATCGAACTCACGACCTTGCGCTTGCAAGGCAGGCACTTAAGCCACTGAGCTAAATCCCCGGCCCCGAATATCCACTATTTAGCATTTTAGCAGTAATGACAGTATTTGGGCTACCCATAATTAACCCCATTTGTGCCAGTAGATCTCTACCCTAAAGATTTATTGGCAGTCCAGCTATGACATAGGGTTGTATTGTGCCTTGATTGCCCTCTTTGTCCTTCCAGGTTAGAAGCTTTGAACTTCTCTCTGGGCTTTGGCTTTGACCTATGCCTTTTAAATGAGTCATGGTAATATACAAGGGCCAGGTCAGAGGCCAGTCTTCTTTTTTAATAGTAGTGATATCTGCACCTGTGTTTATCAGGCCAGAGAATTCCTTGTCATCCAACCAGAGTGACATAAGGGGTTTTTGTGTGGAAATTATCTCTGCCCAATAGACATCTGAAGATCCAAATCCTTTATTACCTCATTGTTGGGAGATTATATTAGGGGTCTGGATTAGAGGCAAGAGTAACAACTGAGTGAAATTTTGTCCTGGAGTGATAGTATTAATGTACTTAGGTGAGGACGCCATGACTTTTGTTTCTCCAGAGTAATCACTATCAATCACACCTGAAAAACTTGTAGTTCATTAAGCGTTGTGCTGCTACGTCCTATTATGAGGCCAAATGTATTTTTTGGTAAAGGCTCGAAAATTCTTGTAGGGAGGGCCTGAACCCCCATCTCAGTGGTTAATACTGTGTGGGTGGTGGAACTGAGGTTCAATCCTGCACTCCCTGTTGTGGCGCTAAGGAAGTTTGAGATGGATGGTTGTTTGCTGCAACAAAACTGACTGCCCCAAAGATTTGTTTGGGTTTGGAGGCCTGGGGCTGGCCCTGATTCCCATTTTCCTGCAACGGAGGCAATTCTTTGCTGTTGACATCCCTTTTGGATTTGCCTTTGTTAGCCCAGTGGTGTCCTCTCTTACATCTAGGGCATAATCTTGGTGCTTTGGCTTTTGCATTAACATTGGGATCTTTGTCTTTGGAATCATTTTTGCAAAATGACCAGTCTCTCCGAAGGTAAAACATTTTTGTTTATGTTTTTGAGATAAGAATTGTTTAACTGTAAACCCTTGCAAGGTGGCAGCCATAGCAAGGCCTTGTTGGTAAGCACTCCCAATGTCAGAGCAAAGGTATATATATCCTGTCAAGTCTGTTTTCTTTTTATAAGGCCTAATGGCAGCCTGACAGGCGGTGTTAGCATTTTTAAAAGCTAATTGCCTTACAAAATTTGTACCAGCATCAGCATGACCAAAAATTCTGCCAGCGGCAGTAAGCAAACGAAGGACAAAATCTGCGAAAGGTTCATCGGGCCCTTGTTTGATGCTAGTGAGGGAGGAACTCACATCCCCTTTGGAGGGCAGTTTTCTCCATGCCCGAGTAGCTGCCACTTAATTTGAGCATACAGTCCCGCATCACACCGCATTTGGGCATACTTGTTTGCATAGAGGCCTTCTCCCGCTAACATATCAAAATTCCACCCATTGCTGGCTTGCGTATTACGCCTGGCATTTATCTTTGCAATTCTCTACATATTCTGATTTCCATAAAAGATAATCCCCTCCTGACAAGGTTGCTCGGGCTAGTCCTTGCCAATCTGTAGGTGTGAGCCAATTTTCAGCTACAGAATCCATGACTGCGGTAGTATACGGGGCTGTAGCTCTGTATCGTGCCACTGCTGTTTTTGATTCTAAGTTTGAAATCAAAACTGGTGTGGTGGCAGAAGACTTAGCCCTATGTGTCCGTCATTTCAGTCACAGGGAAAGCCTCTATATCATCTAGCTCTGATATTGGGTCAGGCCGGGGGGTAAATTTTGAGATCATGTCCCTCAGGGGCAGTCGCTGAATGAGAGAAATCCTGGAGGAGGTTCTGGGTTTTGTTTCACTTTCAATTTTAGATTTTCCTATTTTTAGGTTTTCTAAGTGGGCTATTAAGTCTTGATGTTCTTTTTCCAGTTTTATCTGCTCTTTTAAAAGCTCAATTTTGTCTCTTAATTCTTTTCTAGGGTTGAAAGCTGAACATGCTAGAGGTGGGGGGGGCAGTAGGACCGCTGCAGTATGGAGAAGGGCGCTGTGTGTTGGCTGGCCAGTCAGGGTTATGATAACTTGTGGCCTCCTCTGCCAAACTATCCCAATCTACATCATCATCATCTGTTTTAGTCTCTAATGGTAATTCAGGGTATTGTTTGGTTTTTGGCTTGGCTCCCTCTAAGTCATAAAGACTGGGTTTTTGTTTTGGAGGCATGTCAGTCTTTGATGTCTGTTGACATTTTATATTTGTTTTCCAAAGCACCGTTTAACTCTTCCTCACTGTCACTATCAAAGGACATGAGGTCCTCATCTTTATTAAATGTCTCGGTTTTCTCTGTTGGTTTAGTTTTGCCTTTGATATTCTCTTTTTGTAATATATTTTCACCCTTTGGACAACATTGGCGATTACTGGATCACTCTGTCTCTGGGACAAGATTTCATCTATTAGGCCCCAATAAGAAAAAGTAGTTACCAGGACCTTCTCGGGCCCCAAAACATCATAATAATCCCTAAGAGCATCACCAACCCCTTTCCACCATTTGGTGTCGATAGTCCCTTCGGTAGGAAACCAAGGACAAACTTCTTTTATATAATCAAAATATTGACACAATTGCTTAATTTTAGCCTTTACTCCTTGCGCCTTTACAGCCTTTCCTAAACCTTCAACAAAAAGCTCATGTTGGCTCATTTCTTGTCCCATAATTGTTGTTTACTCACTGAGGTGCACAAAATGCAGCAGGCTCCTGTGTTGACTTTTCCTCTGTCCTGTTTTGTGCTGGCTTTACGAACAGTGTCCCTCACTGGATCCCCCAGTCTCAGGCCCCACATTGGGCGCCACTTGTCCCAACCCGAGGTAAGTCAATGGAGACCCTAGAAAGGGAGTGGGGATGAGAAAGAGACAAGAGATGCAAAGAATGGAGATAAGACAGTGCTCTGATCGAGTCTGGTTTATTCAAGGAAGGAGCAGCGCTTATATAGGATGTTAGGGAATGAGGAAGCTGGGGTCTAAAACATCAGCAGGTAACTAAGCAACAGTAGGAAGCCCCAACCTCTAGAGGAGGGACATGTGACTTTGGGGAAACAGGCAGGGTGAGGAGAAATGGAAACTTAACTCCTAGAAGATGTTAAGATGGCGGCTGTTTGTTGATATAAGATGGTGGCCAATTACAGGCTTCCCACAGGGCATTACCGTAATATAGACATGTCCTGGAGAGAGGGCCTGCACTGAATGAGCAGGAATCAACCTAGAGTACCTTAAGGCACCCTCACTTAGTGCTCTGCAGCTGGGCTGTAGGCACTTTCAGGGTCAACTGAGTTTAGCACAAACAGCAAAACAGCAACATGGTCAGAGACCTCTAATTGATCATGAAGTATCTATAAGTTTACCATCTCCTGAATGTGTTTCTCCATTACGATAGTGTCCAACAATATGACTGATATACCAAGTAACAGCACTCTTCACCCAACTCGGCACAGGTGCCACCCCTTTCAGCTGACAGAACATCAAGAGCTCAGCAATTCTGGAGGACTACCGCAACCAATGAGTTGATCTGATCTTGGAGAAAGACAATGGGTTCTGAGACCTTGAAGATAGTTGCCTTTAGTTTGTAAGATAGCTGGGTGTAAAAGTGGGTGCCCACCTCAAAACCTCCAGGGCCCATGCCAATAGCTGAGGAAAAAACCTATACCTGTTAGGACTGGTGTGATGGATATGGCCCTGCTGGCTATTTGGTGATGTGGAGGTGAAAAAGTTTGTAGTTCCATTATGATTTGGGTTTTAGTATGGAGTGTAACTTGTGGTGTCACCACTGCTGAAGTACAGGAGCCCTGCCTTGTCAATGGAAGATAGGTAAAAACTTGACCACAGATGAAGAACTGTCTGTGGGGTGGGCAGATGGGAGCTGAGATGTCTAGGATAAGACAAAAGTGTGTGCAGGGGTTAGGATTTTCACCTTAGGTGCAGACATGGAGGGACTGGGATGATAAATGCAAGAAAAGTTATATGGCCATAGCTGTCCTGGAGCTAGACTCAGAGGGCCAACAATGTCAGCATTGGGGTTGGTTTGGAGTGAGGAGGTGTTTAGGGTGACTGGATAAGGCATGTACAGGTCTTGTTGAAAGAGCAAGAAGAGCCAACAATCAGAAAGGTCTGCAGTGCTGGGTATCTGAGTAGGGGTTTTTAGAATCTGAAATGTGTGGTTAAGAAGCTGAGGTATGGAGACTGAAACAGGGCTGTGATGAGAAGGTGAAGAAGAGAGCAGGAGATCAAGAGAGACAGATTGAATGTTAGGAAGTAGTCTCTTGCTGAGGGTTAGAAACATCTTTATATCAATATTGTCTACATAGGTTTGTGATCCGGCTCGCAGATCAGTCCATGGGTCTAACCTGGAAGGGGAACGGGGATGAGATGAGAACGGGACAAGAGGAAAGAGAGACGGAGACAAGTTGAGCAGTTCCAATCAAGTCTTGTTTATTGAGGAAGTGAACATGGCTTATACAGAGGGCAGAAATGAGGAAGTAAGATCATATGACGTAGTCGGGTAACTAGGCAACTATGGGTGATACTAACCCTTTTGGGGGAGTATCTAAGCAACAGTTGGGCGGGCTCAACTTTCTGGCGGGAGTGACTATGGGCGACGGTGGGAGGAAGTATGTCATCAGGCAGAGACGTTGTGAAGAGACCGGATAGGTCGCAGTCATGTCTGGCCAGGCAGAGAGGATCATGGGCAATGTAGGCAGACGCACTAAATGCCCACAGGAGGGCGGGATGGGGCGGCAGCAGTGAGTCTATCATGCCGCTCCCTACAGGTTCGGAATCCCTGTTTGGCTCTTTGGAAGTACTGGAATCAACTGTGGGTGAAGAATGGTTAAATGTAGGGTGAAAGAATACCATGCACTATGGGCTGAGTTGTAGGTAATGTTTAAGTAAACGTAATTATCATGGTTTGTCCAGAAAGTAGCCCATAGTTTTACACCTATCGACTCATAGTTCCAGCAGGCACAGTAGGATGATTCATCACAGCAAGGCACACAGTTGAGATTTTCTGGATACAAGTAGGATGGGCCCAGAGAAGATACTGGGCATAGAGTTTTACCCTTAGTCTACAAAGAGTTTAGGGAACACCCTGGGACATCAAGTGTGAGAGCGTCCAAGGTTTATTTTTTTATTTGGAGTCATTATGGTATAATGGGGCCCAATTGATCTTCCTTGTGAGGTAGAAATTACAAACGAGGTGGGGAGGGCTCTGATGGTGTCACTGCAAGTGAAATGAGGGCCCAGATTACAAGGAACCTCATGTTGGGTTTTTTAAAGGGTGTTTAGCAAAAACAGTTGAGAACGGAGTGAGTCAGGGGGCAGGAAATGTGACAACCACTCTGGAGGCGAGAGCTGGGGGTCAGAGGTATCTAGGTTGTCAGGGCACACTTTAGCCTGAGTGACATGGAACCAGAAAGAGAGGCCAGCAAGCTTCATAATGTGAGGAGGACCTAGTGGGGTCCTGTCCACTTGGGTTATAGTCCTGTGGGCTGAGATTTAAGATAAGCTGGGAGCAGTAGTGCATGCCTCTAACGTCAGCACTCGGGAGGCTGAGTTTGAGGCCAGCCTGAGATACAAAGTGAGTTCAAGACCAAGCTGAACCATATAGTGAAACCCTGCCCCCCCCAAGCCAAAACAAAACAAAAAGATTTAAGATATATTAGATCTCTAGGAGTTTTTAGGGGGTACTGGTATTGGATTGTCTATAGGCTGCAGGTAACAAAGATCAGCATGTTGTCATAGCAAGTGTCTGAGAAGCAAAAGAACTGGGACAAAATTGGCTATAGGAGAAAGATCTTGTGGAGTGGGCAGGTTGTGGAGTAAAAAAAGTCTACCATACATGAGCTCAAAGGGGCTTAGGAAAGGAGCTGGGTCCAGGGTAACTATAGCTTGAGAATAAGTTTTGTGAGGTATGGTTTTAGTAAACCATTTGCCTTTTTTACTTTTCTTGAGGACTGTGGGTGGTATGGTATATGTAGGTGCCAATGTTTAGACGAGGACACTTGCTGAGTAATCTGAGAAATAAAAGCTGGGCCACTGTCTGACTGCCTACTTTGAGGTAAGCCAAATCCAGGAATGCTCTTTTGTATAAGAATCTTGGAAACTGTCTGTGGTCTCTCAGGCCATAGGAAGGGCCTCCATCCATCCTGAGAAGATGCAGACAAAGGTAAAGAGATATCTGAAGGTTTTGGGTTTAAGCATGTGTGCAAAGTCGATCTTCCAGTCTTCACCTGGGGTGTGTCCCCAAAATTGGTGGGTAGAGAAGGAAGGGGGAGGTAGTTGTCCCTGAGGAGAACTTTTGGTGTAAAGATGACAGTTGTGAGTGACCTAATAAATAACAAAGAAAGATGAGTAGTAACTGGAGTTAGAAGTTTATGTAGAGGTTGAGTGCTGACAAGAAAACAGTGGTGTAAGTTAGTAATGATGTCTAAGGCCTGTTGGTCTGGGAAGTGTACTTTTTGATCCCTGGAAAAACCTCCTCTCCGTGAGAGTTTTGGCTATGGGTGGGTTTGTGAATTATTTGTCATTGTGAAGGTGAATATTGGGGTCCGGGAAGGGTGTTTGGGATAAGATGATGAGAAGGGTATGGCCATTGCACAGCTAACTTGGCTTATGTGCCAATAAAGATGTTACCCTGAGACATAGGATCTGATGATGTTTGATGTCCTCTGGAGAATGATTGCTGCCTGCTCTGGGAGTTGTGCTGTCTCCAGTAGTTCGAGGATGAGTGGTGCATTAGTGATAGGGGTTCCTTGAGTGGTAATTAAACCCTTTTTTGCCAGGTGGCTGCATGAGAATAGAGGATACCAGATATATATTTTAAGCAGTATAGATATTTATGATTTTGTCTTTGGCTAGTGTTGAGTGCCCATGTAAGGGTAGTTAAGTTCTATTTTTTGTGCAGAGGTCCCAGGTAGTAGTGGACTTGCCTCTAATACCTTAGAGCTGCTGACTGTAGCACATCCTGCCTTTTTTCTGAGTGTCTGTATTGGCTGAGTTGCCATTTATGAACCATGCATCAGAGGTTGTAGGAAGAGGAGTGCTGTTAACATGGGCAAAGGGGGCTGCGCTCATCTGTAAGACCTCAGTGCAACTGTGGTGAAGGCCTCATCAGAGGTGAGGAGTAGTGGCTGAGTTGAGGGGGCTACTGATGGAGATAATGATTGAGGGGTCTTATATGAGTATTACGCGAACTTACTGCAGGCAGGAAGGAGCCGTTAAGGCAGGGAGTGTTTTATGTGAAATAAGGTCATTAAGGCAATGGGGTGAGTGGACTGTGATTGACTATCTCGAAGTGAACTTTTTGGCCTCTTGTGTTAATGTGGCTGCGGAGGCAGGAGCCCAAAGGCAGGGAGTTTAGCCATGTACTGTGTTGTCTAATGGTGTTGAGAGGTAGGCTACTGCTTGGAAGGACCCATTTTGTGTCCTAAATGCTCACAGAGCATTACAATCTTGAGAGGTAGTATATAAGATAAAGGGTTGAGTTGGGTTTGGGAGACTGAGTACTGGGGCCTTTAAAAGGGCCTCTTTTAGTTTGTAAAGTGAGGCGTGTATAAGGATAGTGGGGTTGAAAGGCTCTGATAGGGAGCCTTTGGAGGCCTTGTAAAGAGGTTGGGTTAGTGTAGCAAAGTTAGGGATCCAGAGGCGAAAAAAGTTTGCTAAACCCAGGAAAGATAAAACTTGTTTTATAGTTGGTACCTGGAGGAGAGCTTTGCAATCAGAGGTTACAGAGTGGGTAATGGGTGTAAAGGTGAGCCCTAAATATTTGACTTTCTGGTAAAGCTGTTTTTGCACTGGTGGAGATACTCTATCCGTGACCTGCAAGTTGAGAAGGGGAGCTGTGTTATATTGCTAGTGCGTAAGATGGGGAACAGAGAAAATCATCCACATATTGGAAAGGAGTGCTGGCTTTAAGATTGAGAGCCAGGAGGTTGGCAGCAAGGGCTTAGCTGAATAAGTGAGGGCTGTCCCTGACTCCTGAGGTACGACTGTCCACATGAGCTGTGTAGATCAGAGGGTGTCTGGATCTGCCCATGTGAAAGTGAAGAAATCTTGGCAGTGAGATTGTAATGGAATAGTGAAAAATGCTCTTTAAGGTCCAACAGAGAAAACTGGGAGGCAGACAGGGGAATATGAGACAGTATAGTATAAGGGTTTGGTACCAATAGGTGAATTGGCATCACGGCATCATTAATGGCTCTGAGATCTTAAACTAAGTGGACCATCTTGAACCATTGGATTTGAGCACAGGGAGCATAGCTGTAAGGTGGGTAGGTGACCTTAAGAAAGCCACTGGTCAACAAGCAATTGATTATAGGTTTGGGTGTTTCTTGGGGAACACAGGGAAACACAGAAGGGTCTTTGAGGCATATTAACACCAGAGTGGCATGGGTGGCATAGGTAGGGTTGGAGATAGCCCAGACTGTAGGATCAATGACAGAGGAGGGAAGGCAAGGGGTGAAGGAAGGGGCACATGATGGTTTGGTCTTAAGTACCAGAGCCATGGGGAGGGAGAAAGTATATGAGAAATTGAGTCTTTGAAGAAGGTCGCTACCCAAGAGGAATATAGGGCAGGTTGGGATAACAAGAAAATTATGAGTGAAGAAATGGGTTTGGAACCTACAAGGGATGGGTCCTGTCTTGAGAGGTTGTGTAAGGTGGTAGTCAACCCCCATAATGTAGACTGTGGATCTAGCACATAGGCTTGAAAACTCAGGAAAAACACTATAGTGGCCTTCATGTCAACAAGAGTGTTTTACCCGAGATATCCAGTAAGACTCAAGGCTCTGAGAGATACCTTGGTGGGGGCCATGGGCCCCGAGCCCCATCAATCCTCTTCATCAAAGAGAACAAATAGATCAGTTAGCAGTGAGTATGGTGGTGGTGGCGATGGCAATGTGATCGCCTGTGAGGTTAGGGAGTTTGACGACCTACCCACTCTCCGGCGGACAGGGCAGTCACACTTCCAAGTGACCCTCTTGCTTGCAGATAGGATAAGGTCCTGGTGGTGGCCGTGGGTTAGGGCAGGCTCGTGCCCAGTGTCCTCCTTTGCCACACTTGAAGCATGGTCCTGGGGGGGCTCGGGTTCTAGATTCCCCTTTGGCCTGTGTTTTACTCTGAGCCCTGAGTGCGGCAGCCAAAAATTGGCTTTGGAGTTTAGCCTGAAGTTTAATCTTTTGAAGCTCATCCTTTTTTCGTTGCTCCTCTCTGTTGTTGAAGACCCGGAAAGCCACATTTAGAAGGTCATGCTGAGGAGACAGAGGGCCAAAATTTGCCTTTTTGAAGCTGGCTCTAATATCGGGTGCTGCTTGGTTGATAAAGTGGCAGTTAGTAAGGGCAGTTCCTCCAGGGGAATGGGGATCTCAGTAAATCTGATGAGGGTTTCAGTGAGGCGAGTCAGAAATTCAGCAGGGTTTTCATTGCCCTGCTGGGGTTTGTTCGTTGAGTTTTTGGTAACTGACCTGTTTACGTGAAATATTTTTGAGACCTGTCATGATACAGACAATCATTTGGGCCATGTGCCACGAGCCATCGGCATTGGGTTGATAATCCCACTGGGGGTCGTGATTTGGCACAGCAGTGATCCCGATGGGACATGTGGGGTCTAGTCCATGTCTTTCCTCTGCCACGGCTTGGGCTGCCTGCCAAAGTTCCATCTTTTGTTGCGGAGAGAGGATGGAATCAAGAATAATGCAGAGGTCCATATAGGTTAAATCATAGGACTGAATAACAAATTCAAGTTTTGTGATATAATTGTAAGTGTCATCAGTGAAGGGTCCTAAGCAGCGGCAGACCTGGGAAATGTCAAACAGTGATAAAGGGACATGGACTAAGCCTTTAGTGTCTGCCACCTTGCTGAGGGAAGGGAGACTCTGTGGTGAGCTCCGTGATGAAGGAGGTTGGGACAAGGATAATGATGGCGCTGTTTGGGGGAGGCCGCAACATGATGGCCAATGGGGGCAGACACAAGAGGGTGGTGGGGGAGAGGAGTCACCAGATGGCGGGGTGGTGGTGGTGGTGGAGCAAGATCTGGTGTGGTGTGCTGGTGGAGAAAATGTGACAATGGAACAGAGGAGGAACTGGAAGGGGAAGGAGTCTGGAGGAGAAGACAGAGACGAAGCGGGACAGGAAGTTCCCTTGGAGTGTGGTGGAGGATTGAGGGCAGAGGGATACGGCCTGTAGGGTCAGTGGGGTTGTCAGGTGGGGGGTTTGGTGATGTGGAGCAGGGCAAAAGCTCCCGTGTCACCCCGCATGATTGAATGAGGAGGGGGCATGCCCGGAGTGTGAAAAAGGCCATAGCAAAAGGAATCTCTGACTGCTGTAACAGACGCAGAAGTTGTGTAAGTCACAGAGGGTGGCATAATCAAAAGTACCCTCCTCTGGCCAGTGGTGGCCATTATCAAGTTTGTACTGTGACCAAACTAGTAGTAAAATATAAGTTTTTTAGATTTTATACTCTCCCGGAGACCGAGAGTGCCCAGGTGTTTTAATAGGCACCCGAGTGGAGTGTCTTTTTGGGGACGAGAAGGAGTATTTCCCCATTGTGGCCGAATCAAAAGGGAGCCAAAGGCTGTAAAAGCCGAATCACAATCCCTTGGAGAGTCCTCACCCTTCTCAGGAGTGGGAGCTGTTGTAAGCTCAGAAATCTAGAATGTGCCTTTAAACACTGTTCTCCTTTTGTAAAGACTTATGTGACTGCCCCTGTCTGTAAGATTTGTATACTTGCAGTTCAACTTGCAACCTTGTAACTTACCCACTGTGCAATCCCATCCACCTCCCTGGTTCCTATGGAGACAAACTGATCTTCAAGCTTTATCCCCTCCCCTTGCAGTCTGCAACTTTAAAAACTCTTACACCCCCCCCCCCCGCCGGGTGCACACTTTCCCGATCAGCTCCTGGGACAGTGTCGCCGCTGAGCTCAGCTAATAAAGCGCTTTTTTTCTTTTTCTTTTTGGAGTATGTTGTTTTTGACCACCACAGGAGCAGGAGAAATCCCCAACACCTGCTTCTGTCAGCTGTCGGGTGGAGAGGGGTGGAGCAGGGGTGGAGAGGAAGTGAGGGAAATTCTGTCCTGATCCCCACGACTTCAAGAGCAAAAAACCCCAGAGCGAGAGATGGCTCACCTGTGAGACTCGAGGGGGGGCGGCGGTGTTGGATGGAGGCTTGCAACAGCAACAGCAACAGCAGGAGAGAGAAACAGCGTGGCTTGTTGGTAGGGGGAGCTCAAACCGGGGGTAGCCCCCAGGAGCTACTCACCCCACCTACTCGAGTAACGGCACCAGAAATGTTAGGTTTTTCAGTGCAGTTGAGAAACAGCGAGAGAGAAAGAGTCCTTTATTGCAGGCACAGAAGAGCTGCAGTAGCGTGCAAACTTCCTCATAGTGGAACAAAGAAGCGCAGCATGGCATTGTTTTAGGTCTGGACCGCGGAGGCGTTTGGGAGGCGGGCCAGGTGACGTTTCAGCAGCGGATTGGAGGAGCCTCCAGCGCGCGCGAAAAGAAACAGGAAGTTTATTTTGGGCTGAGTAGAGAAGAAAGGAAGTTGATAGGCTAGTATTTTTTGGCTCTTCGGCATGTTGGACCACCGCCATGATGATTCGGCCAATTTCGTACCGGCAGAAACTCATCAGAGACACAAGCAGGAATGGAAAGCTCCGCACAGCGTGACAAGCTCAGCCAAGCAGGGCAAAGCCGCCGCGAATGCTAACGGCAGCCTGAGTCCGCCGCTGTCGCAGTGACCGCGTCCGGCGCGGGCAGGAAGACTCGCTTTCCCGGCAGCCCACGCGGCCGCCCCGGGCCGCCAGCCCGGCGGACCCGGAGCGCGGGGGCGGGGCCTGGGCCGGAAATCACGCGCCGGATACCCGCGGGGCGACGCCTGCGTTGCTCCCCGCCCGTGTGGGTTGCGGCTGTGGGAGGTGTCGGGGTGATGGCGGTGGAGACCCTCACCCCTGACTGGGAGTTCGACCGCGTGGACGACGGCTCGCAGAGTAAGGGGGTTCCGAGGGGAGGCCAGGGCCTCTCGGGTAGCCGCGGTCGGTCCTGGCGCTTCCCGCGGCTCGCGTGGAGGGGCGCGCGCCGGCGCGACGTGGGTCCGGGGCTCCTGCTGCTGCCCGGGCTCCGGGCGCTGCGGGGCGGGGACACGGGTGCGGCGGGAGCCAGGCGGGCGCCCAGCTCTGCCCTGCCGTGCCCTGCTCTGCTCTGCCCATCGCCCTCGTCCCGGCCCTGCTTGTGGACCTTGGGTTGCACCGGAGCCAGCACTGGGTTCCTGTTTCGGTTTCCTGTTTTTCTTCTTTTTCTCTCAAGCCAACTTTCGGAAGTTGTAGTGCACATTCTTACAGCCGGAGAAAGTGGCGAGAAAACAGTTCTGCACGCAGAAAAAAGAACAGTAAACAGCGCCCGTGATTTTACTCCGGCAGGGCCGGCGGCTGGGGCTGCGGCCTCCGCGGTTTCGGAGCTGACACCGCGGAGTTTGCTTCGAGAAAGCCAGCTAAAACAGAATGCGGCTTTCTCCAATAAAATGTAGAGGCAAAACAGAATGGTTAAATATAAGATGAATGCCAGACGGCAATCTGTTGATTTATCTTTTGTGATAGTGTTCAGTATGAGAGACAGAGATTGGATTACGGTGTTTGTGGATTTTTTAATGTTATTTTTTACCAAAAGGCGGGATGTCATTAAAAAAATAAATCTGGTTAAGATTTTGCTTTATTTTACAAAGACAGACTGGTGTCTGCTAAGTCAGGTATTACTGGGTTTTATTCGTCTTTCAAAGAAAAATTAGCTGCCTACAGGATGGTTTGCAGTTTTACAAGTTGCATTCTCTAAACTGCTAGATCTTATGCAGCATTTCCCAAGAACACCTTGGAGAAGGTAGCAGTGGTGTGTGTGTGTGTGGGGGGGTGTTGTGAACTGTGGTTTGTCTGGTCTGGTGTTTTGTAGGCAAACGTTTTCCAGTTTAGTATCTTACAGAACATTACACGACTGGGTTTGAAAATGGTGCAGCTGGAAGTAGGACCTCAGTAGCTGTTTCCTCCTCTCCAGTCTGTTAGGGAAACAGAGATAAGGGAAGAATCTGATGGAAGACATGAGCTTGTTAGGTCTTTGGAATTGTTGGAGAAAACTGTATCTTTTCTACGTAGTCTGTACTTGTTATAGTTTATAGTTGCTCTTAGCGAGGAAGTTAGTGTCATCCCAGGTGTTGTAAAGGGTGACCTTGTGAATCCCCAGAGACTGAAGAGTGATTCTTTGGCATGTTTTTCTTGCACGGTTTTAATTGCTCATTTTCTGGTCAAATGAAATGCTGTCAGGTCATTTGTCATTTAACAGAATTAGACATCAACTTGGGTTTCTGAGACAGAAAATTTTTAGCAGTAGGAGAGAGAAGACGGTTTCTTCTGTGGCTGGTTTTCATTAATTTTCGGACTGTGAATCATACCTAGACTAATTGCTTCTCCGGAATCGCCTAGGTTAATGCTGTAGAAAAATAGGAACCCTGATGAACTAAGTTGATAACAGCTGATTCAGAGCATTGGCTGATCTTTATACTGCCTGCCTTAGGCTCCTGCTTAGAGTTGCTTTGTGTTGCTAACTTGAAGAGATACTTTAAAAAGTTATGCAGGTCAGTGAAAGAAACTGAGTTGAATTTGCTGCCTTTGGGAGTAAGTAATGGGTTCTTATGTATAAGATGAAATATTTACTTTCATTAATGTTGATGAATGGGCACTTTTTAAGTTCACTTTACTCCAGTGACTAAGCTAAAATTCATCCATTATTGTGTACAATCTGCAAATAGCATAGTGTTCTATACTTAGCCTTCTTTATCAGCTTTTGCAACTCAGTTATTATGGTAGCTAACTAATTAAACCAGTGAACTGTCTTGGTAAATTGTAGGCATTACAGGAGTAATAGCCATGATGTTACAGCAGGTCTAAACCTTTTATTTAAAAAATGCTTAGAAACCAGGCATGATGGCATATTCCTGTAATCCCACCACTCTAGGAGGCGGAGGCAGGAGGGTTTCCAAGTTCATGCCCAGCCTGGGCAATTTAGACCTTGTCTCAGACAAAATAAAATGGGCTGAGGATGTAGCTTAGTGCAAAGATTTTAGGTTCAGTCTCCCATACTGCCAAAGAGGGGAGGGGAAGTAAAAATGTAAGTGCGTTTTGGAACAGTTTACTGAGTGTAGAATTAATATTTTAAGTCATATTTTAAAATATTCTGTGACAACATAGACTTGTATCTGGTTCAGGTTAGGTTGTGAATGTTTATTTTTTGCGACAGACTTGTTTATGACTAAAACATAAAATCAGGACAGCGAGTTATCTAAGTTGTCAGACAGATAAGAAGCCCAAGATTATGGGGCAAACAGGATGCCTGCTGCTTTTAAAATTGTTTTAAGTATTTGGGAAACATTAAAAGCTAGGTGAGTTTTTAACTTTGGAACTATATTTTCAAGAAGTTTAGACATCTGGAAGTAATGATAAACACTGCTTCGCTGTGACTTGTGAAGTTATTTGAAGGATGCGTTCTGTAATTCATTACTTTTACTTATGCTGTTTTACAATTTAAATTTAGAAATTCATGCTGAAGTCCAGCTTAAGAATTATGGGAAATTTCTTGAGGATTATACATCACAACTGAGAAGAATTGAGGATGCCCTGGATGAGTCAATTGGAGATGTTTGGGATTTCAATCTGGACCCTATAGCGTTAAAGGTTTGATTTGGCTTTTTTATTACTATAATAATTTTCAAGGCATACCATGTCCTGATGACATTATTTTAAGAAACAAAATATTTTTATTTGAAATCTAAGTGGAAAGAAACTTTGAAAAATTGTTAATTTACTTTTCTCTAACCCTTGCAGGTGTTTTTAAAATTTGATTTTTGAAAGAATGGTACAAACTTAAAGGCTTTAGTGTCAGATAATAGCACAGATTGATACTTTGCATTAGCCCTTTTTTTCCTTATCAAGAGAATAAAGAATAGGATAGAATATTGAGGCCTTGTTTCTTCTTACTGAGGTTATTTTGCATACAGTAAATGCACAGATTTGTTTGTGGAGCTCTAGGTTCTACATACTATCCCAAATCACATACTTCTTTTTAATGACAGCTTTCTTTTTTTTGTTTTGGTGGTGTCAGGAATTGAACTTACGACCTCACGCTTGCTAGGCAAGCACTTGTGCCACTGAGCTATATACCTGGCCCGATGACAGCTTTCTTTACCTATAGTTCACACATTATATAAGCTACCCAGTAAGTTGTGCAGTGGTGATTTTTAGCATATTCACAGAATTGTGTAGCCAGTACCATTTTAGATATTTTAGATCGTTTTTACCATCCTAAAAAGAAATTATTAGTAGTCATTTTTGTCCCCCCATATCACAACAATCCCCGCCAGACCTAGACAGTCACAAATCAGTTTAATTTACTTTGCAGCTCTATGGGTTGTCTCTTTTGAACGTTTTATGTAAGCAGCACCATTCCGAATGTGGTCCTTTGTGCCTGGCTGCTTTCACGTAACGTGTATTCTCGGCTCATCCATGTTGTTCATATGTTAGTACTTCTATTTATTACCGAATGATACTCCATTGTGTGGAATGCTTTACCATGTCATTATGCATTTGTCAGTGGGGCCATAGAGCTTTTTCCTCTTTTGGCTCTTACGAATAACATTGCAGTGAGCGTTTGTGTATCCGTTTTTTGTGTACATATGTTTTCATTTCATTTCTCTTAGAGGCATGTTGGTGGGTCCTTTGGTAGCCATATATAACTGTATTTTTGGGGGGATGTGGTTTTGCCGTGTTGCCCAGGCTGGATCTAAACTCCTAGGTTCAAGTAGTCTTTCTGCCTCAGCTTCCCAAGTAGCAGAAACTGTAGGCACGTGCCTTTGCCGGTTTTTAAATTCGGCTTTTCATAATTATGTTGTTGGACAAATAATTAACTTTTAACTTCTGCAGCACTCTATTATGTAAATATAGTATCTCCCTTTGCAAATAAGAACTGAGGTGTCCAAAAGTTAAGCAAGTTATTTAAGTAAGTGAAGTGACACTCTTAGTTAGGTGGTGAATCTCTAGCAGGCCAGCTCCTGAGCCTGTTCCTTACCCATGATACTGATGGTTTGCGTTTCTGTAAATCTGAGTTAGTTTTGACCTTCTTGCCTTGCAGGCTTGGTAGGTTATTCCTCTGTTAAAAATTCTTTTGCACCCAGATTTACTGTTTTCTACTTCTGTTCTTAAGTGTCACTATGTGTAAGTTACACAAGTTTCCTAGGAAAGTGTAGGCCTCAGCCTACATTGTCTCTAGGGGTAATGAGCTTTACTGGTTTGTCACTTTCATTTGCTAATATTTTTAAAGATTTCGTTTTGGCTGTAAGAGCCTCTTCCACTTATGATCATGAAAATCTGTTTGTCTGAAATCTGTTTGTTCAAATCTGGTTTTTTGTTGTTGTTGTCAAACTCAGGTTACAAAAGGCTGAAATCGTCTCTTAGTTTTTACCTTCCGCTTGGATGGGTTCTGACCTCTTGAATTTTATCATGTGGACGCATATCATGATGCTTTTCCCCAGTTGCCTGTGGAACTTCTTTTTAATTCCATTATTGGGCTCTTATTTTGTGTTTTTAGTGTGATGATTCATTGCTTATGTGGTTGAGAGAATCATAAACACAGAATCTCTATAAAAAGAAATACAGCTGAATGAGAAAGTTTATGTGTAAGTTACCTACATAAAGTACTTAGTTGTTAGTTTGTCACCAAAAGAGGGGTCTAAGATTTACTGTAAAGTATCATGTGTAGTTGTTTGTTGAGAATGCTGTATGAAGATGGGGAAATTGAGGTGGTCTTAGAAGACAAGCGAACAAGAATTTTAGCTGGGCTCAATTTGTGTATTTAAAAGTTCAGTAATTTTTCAAATTCATGTGTGCTTTTCTTTTGTTTCTATAGCTTTTGCCTTTTGAACAGTCTTCCCTGTTGGAACTGATAAAGACTGAAAACAAGGTACAAAATCCTAAACCTAAATATCCACTTTAAGCAATGCTTTTGCTATTTGGTTTTTACTTTTTTTCTGTTTTATCTTTTCACTCATGAAACTAGGTCTTAAACAAAGTCATTACTGTTTACGCTGCACTTTGTTGTGAAATCAAGAAATTAAAATATGAGGTAATTCTTAATATTCTTTTCTTACAACTTTAAAAGCAGATCATTGAAATAGAAATATATACTTAAATGTGTCTAGTGTGCAATAAATGTTAACTGTTGAATGACAGTGCTAATGCTACTGCGAATAGTCATGCTAATATTAATCCTCCAAGTCACTGAGGTGGCACTGCTAAACCCTGCAGCAGCTGGGGCGGGGGAAGAGTGGAAGGAGAAGCAGGCTTGGCGAAGGTGCCGCCTGACCAGTAACTTCCTGGGAGTCCCAGTCTAAGTCGGCTCTGCATCCCTCAGAGTCGGCATTGCTGTGCTGTGCTTGCCGTGTGTGTGTGTGTGTGTGTGTGTGTGTGTGTGTGTGTACACTCGCTAGATGGAACTGATTTTGTTAAGGAGGCTTTGAACTTAGGTGTTTAGTCTTGTGTTTCCTTACCTGAGCTGCTAATGGATAGAAGTTAGTAAACTTCTCGTTTCCTGCTCTTTGACACTCTGTGGTTACTGTCTAGGAACTGATAGGATGTGGGACAGGGGGGTAAGACAAAGATGAGACAAAGCAAGGGCTCACGGAGTCAGGATGTGCTTTGAATACTTTGAGAGTCTTTGTCACTCTCGATAAATTGAATTTACTTACAAGCACTGTTTGGAATTTAACTTTGTATATAGATGGTGTGGTCCACTGTTACTAATACAGAGAACTAAGAGAGTCAAAGAATTCAAAATAAAACAACCTTTCAAATTATTTCAATTTTTTTTTAAACAGGCTGAAACTAAGTTTTATAATGGTCTCCTGTTTTATGGAGAAGGAGGTAAGTTTCAAAATTGTAAAATTGTCATGTAGTCAAACTGAGATGAACAAAAAGTTCAGACAGTTATAGGAATGACATGATCAAGTAATGTACTTTGAGAAAATAAGCATTTACATTTTTGTTAGTTTGGTTAAATTAGTGGAAAACTGGTGAAGCAGAAGCAAAAAATTTTCATATTTTCACCAGTGATATATAACTAGATGCAGATTTTCCTTAAGTGATTGATGACTGTCTCATTTTCCTCTTGGGTGTAAATAATTCTGTGTTTTCAGTACTCTGAATATTAAAAGGTGTCTTTATTTTAAAAAATTGCTTGTTTTTTGGTGTTGAGTTTAAATTTAAAAATTGAAATACAATTTTAAATGTTGCCTTTTAAAGGTACAGATTCCAGCATGGTGGAAGGTGATTGCCAAATTCAAATGGGGAGATTTATATCATTTTTACAGGTAACTGATTCTTACTTTCTGTTGTACTTTGTCTTTTAAAAGCTTGGGTAAATTAACACATAATTTAAAAATTTTAAAACTTTGAAAGGCTAAGGATGTGTACTCTGAGCATAGGATACTTAGTTATCATTGCATTCTAATTTAGAAGGTGCTACTTTCCGAGACAGTGCCAGGCATTTGAAGACAACAAGGTTCAAAATAGGTTTCTTTGTATAATTTAATTCATGAACAGTTTGTCACCATGCCTTTTAAAAGAATTTAAACTGTGTAATAGGTAGGAAAAGATCAATTACAAGAGTTGTAAATAGAATTAAGCAGTTGCCTGGGTAGTGATGAGGTTATTAAAAGCAGCAGCACTTTATGCTTCTAGCAAAAATGGGTTTTTCTTTTGTTTTATTTTAACCTGAAATAGTTCTATCAATACTTGAGTTGTGTTCATTGGGACGTTTGCATTAAACCACGAGATTTCTCCATCTCCAAATACAAAATCCCTTCTCCTCAGCCCCTTCCCATCAAACAAGGAAGCAAAACCCAAACTCAGCTTCAGATAAATTTGGAAGAAATGAGGCTCTAAGTGTTTACATATGGGCCAAGAAATGAATCACCAAACTATTTACAAAAATACACAAGTTTACATGCGTTAACAATTTACACCCGTTCACAAAAATATTAAAACATATTTTAAAAAACCCCTATAAATTTGAGAACTCAAAAGTGTGATCTAGGACTTTCTAGGATGCTTGTCTCATGTGGATTATGGTTGAAAAATCAGATTTTGGTATCTCAGAATCTAAACTGTAAACCATTTTTATTCTTTGAACATTTACAGTATTAATCAGATAAGGAAAAAAGTGCCTCTGTGCACACCAACATCACCTTGCACCTATTAAAATACATCATTTCTGACACTTCTGTGACACACAGTACTGACAATTGCATGGCTCCAACAGTTGGAAAGTAACTTTGTGACATACTTCAGCTTCATTGTTTCCTTGTACCCTCACTCAGGTGATAGATACTCTGCCACCATTCTGAGTGGGGATCACTAGGGCTGGAACAGAGACATGGACTTTAGGGGCTCCTTCCTGAGCTAAATGGCAAGTCCCAAATTTATATCCTGTGC
Source organism: Dolichotis patagonum (assembly GCA_004027295.1). Taxonomy (NCBI): domain Eukaryota; kingdom Metazoa; phylum Chordata; class Mammalia; order Rodentia; family Caviidae; genus Dolichotis; species Dolichotis patagonum. The sequence continues at coordinate 20,445 of PVJX010022404.1, forward strand.
ACTTACTTCTGCTTGCAGTATGACATCCCACTCTTCTGTCCCCCCTCACGGTCACAGTCCCTCCTCTTTAAGAGTTAGAATTTTTTAGCCTGACTCTAGATTTTTAAAAAATGCTTTACCATGTAGATTTGCTTTTCATTATTGAAAAGCTTTACTCTTTCTAAGTTTTTGGCTTAGTTTTACTAAAAAACATGATACAGCTTCTGTTTGCTCCCTTCTCTCCTTATGACAATGAGTGTACAATGTGAAAAAGCAAAAATTGGAGACAAGGAAAAAAATACCTATGGTATTCCTCCCTTCTATTTATTGGGTGTAAGATTTGATTTATTTCATCAGGTGAAGCATGCTAACATATTCTAATCTTTTATATCTTTAGGGCTATCTTGGGGAGGTCTATTTGACCTAATCAAGAGCATTTTATTGATAATATGGCATGTGTTATGCAGGGTCCTGTCTAAAAAACCAGTTACACAAGGCATTTTGGAAGCAGTAGGTCAGAGGATATAAAGTGGCAGATATGTAAAACAGCTCTGGAGACCTAATGTAGAACATGAGTGTAATAGGTACAAAGTCATCTTGTATATGGGATTCATGTCAGATGAGTAGATTTTACTGCTTTTGTTACAGAAACAAAAAGAACCTGTATGAGATGATACCCATAATTTACTGTACAGTAGTAACTTTCTGTTGTCTGCACCTGTCCCGTAACATGTGAGGAGGTACCTCACATACATACAGTGGTACACAGGAGTTGGAGGGCTGAAAGAATAGAATAGGGAGATAGTCCCGAGGAAGTGTCTGTTCAGAGAACAAAAGAAGTGGTCAGATTGGCTGGAGGAGCAGCCCCAAGAGGTGGAGCTGACTCTGAGGATGTATCCCTGCCTGGCGGTTCTGGCCACCTCGAGCGGGTGGTTCAAGGTGAGCTTCGGAGTGTGAAAGAAGCTGGTGCTCTTGCAAACAGCCTTTGTCCAGGTGAACTGCTCCTCCTAGATGGGCTTCCTCAAGACAGCAAACCTGGAAGGGAGACCTTTCCCTGCTTCTGTTGACAGAGCTGAGTGTGAAGCCCACTGGCCAGGAGGGCATCTAAGCAGTGTGGTTTGTAGGGTCTCATTTCAGGGGGTGGGTCAGTTTTTCCTCTTAGTTTTATCCAATTTTGCATTTCTTATTTTGATAGTGCTTTATTCAGTGCATACAAGTTTTTCAATTGCTAATGATTTTATATAGTGACTCTTTAGTATATAACAATCTATAACATGTATAAAGGTTGAGAATTACTAATCCAAAATCCAAAATCTGAAGTGCTTCAGAATCTGAATCCTTTAAGAGCTGACATGACACATTGATATAGGGGAAAATGTAACTTTCAGTCTGCTAGATGTTAGATTTGCTGAGTTTTATGTTCCCTGAAATCAAAGAATGAATTCTAAGCAACAACAAAATTTAAGAGTAAGAAAAATTTATTGAGAGATAACTCCTGAGAGACAAGAGGGGACCTGAAAGTGGTTTGCCACAAAGCCCACTTCTCTGAAAATGTTTTATAGAGCAAAATCTGGAGGTGGGCACAAAAAAATGAGGTGGGTACAAAGTGCTTCAAACTGTGATCAGCTAACAAGTGTAGCTACCTCGCTAATACTGATGCAGTAGGAAAGTGGGTCATGTAGCAAGGTACGTGGAAAGAACAGAGACACTTTTAGGAAGGGAAGGGTCCGAGGTTCTGGTTACCTACCAGGGTGGCTGATCTTTATCTAGACGTTAGTGGACCAGGTGATACCCGTTATAGTACAGTCTCAAGTTTCTGCTTTATCCCCTGGGGAGGCAGGTACCCCTGCCAGCCCATCTTTATCGTGAGGCATGGCCTTCAGCAGAGGCACCTCCTGCCATACTTGTGCTGTGTTCTTGTCCTCTGCACTGACTGCCTTGAGGACCCAGCCCTGTCTGACTGCCTGTAATGTTTCTACCAAACTTAGCTGTCTATATTAACATCACAAGTGGAGAATTTCACTCCGGAAGTTAGTAAAAACAGTGCACACACCTACCCAAAGACTACATGTGTAAGGTGTACATGAACATAAATGAGTTTCATATTTCCATTTGGTTCTTTTCCCAGATTATCTCATTATGAATATGTAAATATTTCCAAATCCAAAACATGAAATTTGAAACACTGACATGAAGCATTTTGGATGAGGTCCTCTTTTTAGCTGTTAGCTGTAGCGATGCTAGTAGAGTCTATCTGATGGCAGTATTCCTGGTGTACCTCTGTGTAAGTTGGTATTTTCTTGATTTATTCTCCATTAAACTTTCATTATCATATTTTAATTGGCATTTCTTGAAACTGCATGGAGAGCCATGTGCTGTGCAGTAGGGTGTTGGTCAGCAAGGCACACTCATGACAGGCGTCCCGTGGGATCATGGTCCTGGCGGTGTCAGCCGTATTGATTTGTGTTGGCATCCTCTGATGCCTGTGCAGCTAAATCTGCTGAAGGGCCTCAGAATGCGTCCCTGCTGGCCAGCTACAGGCGGTTGTGTCTGGAGTTTGCTGCTTTATTTTTTTTAAACCATCTGGCAGTGTCTGGCTTAATGGGTTAACTTACTCTATTTCTGTCTCCTGTAGTCTGCTGATGTATCTGGCCTTCCTTGCCTTTTACTTTGTGCTTTCTATTTTTCCTGCATTTTTTGTTATTTTCTCTGATTTCACTTACGTGTTAGAACTTTAATAATAAATGTAAAACTAGAGCTGTTTAAAATTTGTTCTTTTTTATTTCCAAGTACTTTAAATTGGTTTTGGATTGTAGCAATACCTATATAAAAGTTCCACTTTTTTTTTTTAAGTTCCACTTTTAAAGGTTGAACGAGTATGTTTTGTGAGCCTTTAGTATCTATTAGAAAGTGTTCTTGGTGATACAGAAACTCCTGCCCTCTTAACACTGAAAATTTAAGAATAGGCATGGGTTAATCAGGTGTTAAGTATTTTAGCTACAGACTGTTCCTGTAGGTTTAAAACTTGAGAGTGTCTACAAATTTCTAGAACGTCTAGGACTGGATAGATGGGACTTTATTTAAGGACAAACATGTCCCTAGGATAACTGATAATTCCCTTCTTACTGTGTTCCAGGCCCGCTTATAAATAGAACTACGAGTAATAAATGAAACGATTTCAGAGTGAGTTCTGGAGACCGCCCCCCTAGCCAAATAGCTAGTTTGGCTATTTACCAAACTAGCAGCCTTTGAACTCCTTTTTTTATTCAGATGTTCATTGACTTACTCATATGATAGAACATAAATTTCTTGAGAAGCAGTTAAATATTAGCCACCATAGTAGACAGTGAATATTCCAAAAGAATGAGACAATCCCTGTCACTTAGAAGCTATGTGGACAGCAGAGACAATAGGCTTAATAGAATTGTGGAAATAGAAGGGAGTATTGTGGTGGAAATAGAAGGGAGTGGCGGTCGGAGCAGCTCTGGGGTGCGGGAGAGGAGTTAAGTACTGAGTGCTTGAGAGATGCTTACGTTGGCTGCTGAGTGATTGGAGTTTTCGCTGGAAATAATTCTGTTTTTACTAGATGTGTTACCATAAAGTTTAAGAATGGTGACACTTCAAAAGCAGCTTTGTGACCTATCCTGCTCTTGTCATTTCAGGAGCTGTCCTGTTTTGTCACAAGGTGCTATGAAGTGGTGATGAATGTTGTCCATCAGCTGGCCGCCCTCTATATCAGCAACAAGTACTGCATTTAGAAGGATTTTGGCTTGTATAATAGGGCTGCAGGGAATGTCTTCCTGAAAACTCTGAAATAGCTTTTTGCTGACTGTATTCATTTGTTTAGTGTTCTCTGAACACTTGTGATTGATGTTCACTACTACTTGATGGGCACATTATGTTAATCAGTAAGACACAGTTTCTGCCATGTTGCATGAAGCTACTGTCTGTCAGAATGAGAATGTTGATGGAAAAGTCTCCATGTGACATAAAAGCAAAAGCTGAATGGAATCTGTACTCGGGGCAGGAGAGAGAGCACGTAGCTCCCCCAGCTCTGTGGTACTTACTGTGGTTCCAGAAGTCTCCCCAGCTGCTTCTCTGCCCTAGAGAATGAGATTTACCTGAATTTTCTGCTTAGTTTTAAATTGTATTTCCCTCTTCTAGACTGTCTGTATGTGATTAATATGTAAGTGCTATGGTAAATATCTGGGAAGGAAGTACCAACATATCTTTTGGCTTTTGACTTTGGTATATTCTCAGAATTGTGCATTGTTTTTCAGTAGGAATGAGAACCCAGAAATCAGCCTGGCTGAAGACAGGGTTCTGTTTTTGCCTATTTGGGGAGGATAAAAAGATGCTAATTGCTAGTAGAGAAACTGATAGTTTTGAATGAAGTTCGGTTCTATGATTTCTCCTCTTGTGCCCAAGATAGGTCCTTGAGGTTGAAGTACTGAGGTTATTCCCAGGCCACTGAGGAGTCGGGGCAGGCCGAGGAGCTCACACTCTGGGTGTGCAAGTTGGTTCCCTCATGGGAAGATGGGGTCTGGGAGAATTCCTTAGTTCTCTTGAGTTTCAGTTAGTCAGACTTCACTAAACACAAATACACATCAGAATTCGGAGAGCTCTGCTCCTGTGCATACTCCTTGAGATAGTGCACTGTGGCTGAAAAGGAAATCTTAACTTGGGTATTGTTTTTATTATAGGGTTGCACCCAAAATTATAGAGACAACTGGAGTTCATTTTCAGGTAAATATGTACAACTAATTTTTACTGTATCTTTGGAGTTTTGATTGGGAAATACAATAGCTGTAGGAAGATGAGGTGTTTGCTTATCATCATCTGTTTGCTATCTTTTATTTGTAGTGGGCACTACTGACTCGTATCAGAGTAACTTTGTTTTTCCCAGAAACAGCCTACTGTAGGGTTTTCAGGTAGCCTTTCTTTGGTGCAAAGGCTGACATCCTACTTGAGTATCAAATCGGTAACTTAAACTGGTTTTACCCCTGCTTTAACTACTTTGGTAATTTGCCTAAATGTGTTTTGCTGTAAAAATCTACATGAGCCTCTTGCGGTGGCTCATGCCTGTGATTTCAGCACTCGGGAGGCTTAGGGCAGGAAGATCACTGCAAGTTTGAAGCTAGCCTGAGACACCGTCTTAGAAAACCAAAATAATTAAATGCATGCATACATACATACATTCATAAATACTTCTAAAAAAATCTACATGAGGCTTAACTTCTAACTAGTGACTAAATGATAATCATTGAAGGTTTTTTGACAGACTATGTATGAACACTTGGGAGAACTGCTAACTGTTTTGCTCACCCTGGATGAGATTATTGATAATCACATCACATTGAAAGACCACTGGACCATGTACAAAAGGTACACCAGCTAAAGTGTTTTAAAATATTTTCTTACTTTCTATGTTAATGTATTAGTAAACAGATATAAATAATTTATATCTTTTAGAAGACCAGAGAGCTAGTGATCTGATACAGAAGGTGCGCATGTCAGATATTTTTATGAAGATAGAATTATTATTTAATTTGACTGGGATTTGAGAGAATAATATAACTGTATAAAGCGTCCTTATTCCTAGTGCAGAAGAATAATAATTTCCCCACCTTAGGATTTATTTTCTTTTGCATTCTCTTCAACAGTTTGTCTGAACTTGGTTTCATTTTGCTGCAGAACTTTTGTGTCTTACTCTGTTTATATTCACCAAATGCCTCGCGGCAGACATCTGAATTTAAGATGGGGAAAAAAAGCACAAGCAAATGAGATGTATTAGGATTATTATACTCAGATGTGTAGAGCCAAACAGAGTAATTTGTTTTTAAGTATCTGTTAGGTAGATGATGTAAGCTCTTTCTCATAATCTTTTGCAAGGTTAATGAAATCTGTCCATCACAACCCTTCAAAATTTGGAATTCAGGAAGAAAAACTAAAGCCCTTTGAAAAGTTTTTGCTGCGGCTGGAAGGACAGTTGCTTGACGGGGCGATATTCCAGGTAGGCGGGGCTGAGCCAGCCTGCCACAGTGGGCTCCTTTCAGGTGACTGAGCTCAGAGTTTCGGATGCTGAAACTGTTTTTCTTTAAAAAGTGCTTTGGCTTAATAGATCATCAGAGTATAAAGTAACAAACAATGATGTTTTTAGAAATATGTAAATGAGCAAAACTAAGGATTGAAATCTAAAAGCAAAGCATTTAACTGTTAGGTTTAGATTTGTGGGCCTACTTTCCAAAACATCTGGTTAATTCTTCTAAGGCTCACAGAATGTAATGTGAGTCTGCAGGGTCCAGTATCCTAGCTTTGAGCCACATGTGACTGTTTCACATTAAATGACTCAAATTAAAAAGCACCGGCTCGGTCACAGTAGCCACATTAAGTGCTGATCAGCCACAAGTCATTTATGGCTGGCCATCTTGTCCTTCAGTACGGAGCAAAACATCTCCGCGTCGTGGCAAGTTCCGTTGGACAGGCCCACTGCGGCCAGTGTCCCCCAGAAATAATGTGTTCCATCCCATTTTACATCCACATCAGGGCTACTTTTAGTTTATATTTTACATGCTCACAGTTTTAACAGATGGACCCAACTCTTGTTTTTACCTATTTCTTAGTCCGTAATTCAGCGAATAATTTTTGTTACTTTTTCCAAGGGACAGTTCCACATTGGCTGTGTTAAACTGCTAACAAAGTAACTAACCGGAAAGTACAAGCTGTACTCTTAAAAGTATAAAATACGATAAAACGAATAGAAGAAGAAATATCTTCCAAACATTCCAAAACATCACTCTGTGGTTCTTAGTGTGACACATTTGGGGTTGTCAGGAAAAACGTTAAAATAATGAGTCTGCAAAATGCAGGTGTGTGCTGAATGAACTCAGCCATTCCTCACAGATAAAACTATTTCCTTTGAGAAAGGAAATGTTATTTATAGAAATCCTTGAGTGCACTATCTGTGTGTCCTTGAGTCTAGCCACACGGGGAATAATCCCTGCTGGCCATCCATGCCTGTTGGCACCAGGTCCTTTTGTCTGCACACAGTACTTAAACTAACAAACTGGTACGGTACAGTGTTTTCTTTCTCACCTGCCAGAGGGTCTGTCTCATATAAGATCCTTCATCTTTTGTGCTGTCCCCTGCCTTGTGTGGTAATACATTATTTGACTATGTTCATGTCTGCTCTATTTTTTTTTTTTTTTTTTGGTACTAGGGATTGAACTCATGACCTTGCGCTTACCAGGCAAGCGCTTAAGCCACTGAGCTAAATCCCTGGCCCCCTATTTTTATCATAAGCTTTCCTCTTTTTAAAGCATTACGTGGCTCTTTGGTGTTCGTGCAGATCTGAATCTCAAGTTTCTGTGGCTACTACCTATATGTGACTTCTTGCTGTTAGGGGGTCCCGTTGTGTGACTTGCACATAACTTGTACTCGATATGGAAGTACATAAGTACTTTCCAAGCAAGAGGATTTAGATAGCAGGTTAAAGTAAGAATTTAAGCTTCAGTCCTAAGTTAAAATTAAAATGATAATTAACAACCTAATCTCATCACACACCCTGTCAAATGTTTGATAGCTTATTAATGAAACTAAATTTCTCTTCGCTGTTCCCTGTGTAGGCCTGTATAGAACAGCAGTTTGATTCTCTCAATGGAGGAGTGTCTGTGTCCAAAAATAGCACTTTTGCAGAAGAATTTGCACATAGTCTTCGCTCGATTTTTGCAAATGTAGAAGCCAAACTTGGTAATATAAATTGAGTTTTTATTGATGAAGTTTGTGTTTCTTTAAAAGCATAATTTAATTATCTTCATTCTGTTTTTCTCTTTTATTACTGTTTATAAGGTGAACCTTCGGAAATTGACCAGAGGGACAAGTACGTTGGAATCTGTGGACTGTTTGTTCTGCATTTTCAGATATTTCGAACTGTTGATAAAAAGTTTTACAAGTCTTTATTGGACATGTGTAAGAAGGTAAGAACTTAGAATTTCTGTTTTTCAATTTGAATATATTAAAAAGATTTTTGCATAAGTGAATTTTAAAATGCATTGTATTCTTGTTTACAAAAGTAGTTTGATAGTATTCACTTCTAAAATGCATGCTTTCCAGAAATAAGTAATAAGTGGAAGTACAGCTTTGACCCTGTGCTGCCGTAAGGTATTGTCTCATTTTTTTATAAGGTTATTTTGTGCCTGGTAGTTTTTTCTTGAAATGAAACATCTTAGCTTGTATTTAATGGAACACCTCCATGTCTTTACTGCAATTCTCCTTCGTGTGAGTATGTATATTGGTAGATGTTAGGGTTACTAATACTACATTTTCTCCTTCTCCCCCCCCCCCCGCCACTCATTCTCACTGTTGAAATAGAAAAAAATTTAGTTTTTTGTGTATCTGCTCTTTCCATTGCATGAAACCTGAATTTAAAATCAAAGCTTTAGTTTGATCTACACAGAATCTGCGAGAACCCAGACATGGTTGCATTTTTTTCCCCACTAATAAAGAATGAAAGTAAAGATGTAAAGATTCAGGTGTCTGCTTTTTTGCGTATTTTTATTCACTGTTCAGTGTGTAAAAATTGTACTGAATATATCCATATGTATGTTAATATTTAGACAGATGATCGTATTCAACACTGGTATAGAAATGCTTTCACCCTGATGCAGTATATATTAACTAGGTTTTTTGTGTCTGTAGTTATTTTTGCTTGGCGTGAATTGTCTTAACCTGTATTTAATGAATATCCCCCTTGCGTTTACCATTTCAGGTACCGGCCATCACTCTAACTGCTAATATTATTTGGTTTCCTGATAATTTTCTGATCCAGAAAATGCCAGCAGCTGCCAAACTTCTGGACAGAAAAAGTCTCCAAGCCATTAAAATATACAGGGATACTTTCCTACAGCAGAAAGCTCAGTCACTTACCAAGTAGGTCTTATAAGTAACTGTAATGAAACTATTTAGATATTTTATATTGCAGGCATTTGAATTACAAGATGAAATGAAGTTATTACTGGAGAAAGGTTGGTAGTCTCCAGGGGGCTTTATTTTCTAGGAACTTTTAGGCTTCCTGTGTTTAAGATATAGGCAGATTGTGCTTTATAACACACACATTTTTTTGTCAGCTGTCTTATTTTTTGTCTAAAAGTCTGATTGCTGTGCGTATGTACCATTTGATGACACAAAAACATTGAGTATCCATGATGATGTTCAGAGGCGTCCCCTCTAACTTGATGTCCTTTCATTTTTATTTTTATGAAAGTAACATTTGCAACATGTTTAAAATTAGAAAGTGCTATAAAAGTTTAAGGAAAAAAATACTTGTCCCCAGCCCGGCTTACCCCCCAAATGGACACTTTTCACTCTCTGGCTCCCAGTGTTGGCCTGTGGGAATGCTCCCTGCACCGGGCACCTGTTTTGAAGTAAGGGGAGTTAGGCTTGGAGAAGTAAACTGCACTGGGTCCCACAAGGTGCTCAGGGTGGCCCCCGATTGTACTCCCGGTGTCTGCTGCGGGAGGCCTTGTGCAGGCTGCGGAGGTGTGTGCTGCCTGCCTCTCGGCCCCGTGGGCGGTGCAGACCACCTGCCCCACGTGCTGTCGGAAGTGAATCTTGTGAGTAGAGAAGGCTAAGCTCACTTTCAGGGGCTCCCCAAATGGAAACATTTTGTTTCCTAATTCTGTAATTCCCGAAGTGAGCTAGTGCAGTCACTGGAGTTCTGTGACACCGGGTGATGGGTGGGTTTTGCCTTTTCCTTGTAATTTTACAGAGGAAACCTAACGTTTATAAACTAAAGTGAAATGGGATGGGGCAGTGACTGGCACAAGCCTTGTCCCAGCAGTCAGCGAGCAGAAGGTGACTCGGCTGCAGGCCAGGCCCCTCCCTGTGAGAGTGGAGACGCAGCTGGGAGGGCTGTTCTCCACCCTGTACCATGTGCGGCCTGGGGTCAGCAGTGTCCCAGCCATCGCCCTCCAGGCTGCAGCGTTTGTGGGCTGCTGCATGTGCTTTCACTCCCAGTCACTAGACGGAATAGAAGTCTGAATTTTCCTTCTTGTCCGTCCCCTTCCTGGTGGACAAGCCTGTGGCCGCTACTCAGTGCTTTTGGTCAGGGTGGGAGATGGGTGGTTTCTTCTTAGTGATTTTACCGTGTGTTTCTGAAAC
>PVJX010022405.1:0-30602 GCA_004027295.1 Dolichotis patagonum
GAAAAACTGTTTTACTTTCATTGCACCATGATCCTATAATACTCCTCCAGCCTAATTTACAGTACTATCTGACTAAGAACAAAACGGAAAGGACAGAGTTCCTGGGAAGCTGGATCCAAATGTCCTTTTCTCCCCATGATAAGGCACAATGATCCTGGCAAGGAATTTGATCAATCATCTCTAAATTCCTTTGCACTGATAGTAGTCAACTGGCCCATTCTGTACCTCTCATTTTAATCAGGGAAATTTGAGTATAAACTCCCACTCTGGCTTCTCAGAGCCACATAGAACAAAGTAAAGAAAGGCATTTGTGACATGAAAGGGTATTACAGTTAGTGTCCCAAACAGAGCCACTAGTTAAATCTCATCTATTATCCTGTACAGGGCAGGGAGATCAAGATGAACACCACGGGAATTCAAACTGAAGAGAGCAGATAATGCTGGCTAAGGGGTTTTCTTCCCAGAAAATGTGCAAACGCAAGGTTTTGTTTGTTGGTTTTGTGTTTGGCTTGTGTTCTAAGTGTATTTCTCTGCTTTGCAATATGGTATGATTATTTAGTGTATCAACTTTTGCAGGATCACAGGGTACCTGGGCAACTGGACAAACATTATTCTGTTTATTTCTATGCAGATATATTTGGGTGTGATTGACATTTAAATTGGTGAATTTTAAATAAAGCCGATCATACACCATTGGGTGGGTGGACCTCATCTGATCAGTGAAAGACCTGAAAAGAACGAAAAGACCGGACCGTCCTGAACAGGAGGTTTGCTGCCAGTCCACTTTTGGATCTCATCTGTAACATCAGCTCTTCTCCATTCAACAGCAGGTGATTTCAGATTTGAACTCTGACATCTGCACTCCCAGATCTCCATCCTGCAGATTTTGCTTTTGCCAAACTCCACAATTACATGAGTCAATTTTGGATAATAAATGTATCTTTCTCTTAGAAAACTTAACTAATATAGGCAATGGGTAAACAGTATGTGAGCAACTAAAATACAACAGGTGTGGGGTTGAACTCAAGAAAATAGCTGCATGTAATATTTTAAATAATTTCCAAGGCAAATTTCCCTACTTTCTTCTGACCATAACTCCTAAGCTTTCTCAACATGTCAATTTTAAAAGATCCCAATGAGATGCAGAATGCTATAGAAGTTCACAAAAAACATAGCCCCCATTGCAAGAGAGTCCAGTCTGTTGTTGAGTGTGATTTCAAAAGAGAAATCTTTCAGTTTTTTTATGAGCATAGCCATCCAGAAACACTTTGCCACTAATGGAAGCAAGGAGTTGAAGGAAAAAAAAAAAAAACACTACCCTTGACTATGCTTTCCATGCAAGTTATGACCTATAAAAATTTTATTTTTAAAAATTTTGCTCAAGTGAGATGGTCACTCCTCCCATCTCTATTACTAGCCACTTCTAAAAGAAGCAAATGAAATGATTGTGTTAGAATGAAAAAAAAGTCCCAGCCCATCATTTAATACAACTCAGAACGCTTGCCACACATGCCCAAACCTCAAAATCTCTAATTTTAAACATTTTTAAACATTAGAGACAGCAGGTAATGGTCAATAAATATTTTCCAGTATTAATATTATTCAGAGAAAATTCATAGAAATCAAGACTCCTTGGGCAAAAATTTTTCAACAGACAACAAACTAAAGAAATATGGCCTTTCCATGAAGTGGCCAAGAAATGAAAACAAGGACCTATCATTCTTCTCCAGAATATCATCCTTGTAAGCCATTTTATGCTTGCAACTACACAGAAGCTGGTCCATCTGTCTGTGATTAAAGTAGAGAAACATTTCAAACCCTCAGTTCTGGTAACTATAACTTTAGACAGAAGCCAGCAGTGTCTGGTAACCACATACTGCACAAATTGATTCACCAATGCCAAAGCAATTCCGTTACTGTACTATGCTTGACAACCAAAAGTTTCCATATTAAAAACAACTTTCATAGTAAGACAATTTGTAAATGTATGAATATTTTAGATAGTATTAGTTATTTTCCCCAAACTTAAGTGAGTATAGCTACGTGCTAATGTAAGCAACAAAGACCAAAATGGCGTAGAGTAGGCTTGATTTCTGCCACATCTCAAAAAACCGAGTCATCCAGACTCTCAGAGGCCTTGCCCAACAAGAACAAAGATCCAGGGGGTGGTAACAGCTGCCCTTTGAGTGTCTGCTTGGTTGGATTTCCATGGCACTCCTCTCTTCTCTACCTCCATTCTTCACGGCAGGAAAAATTCACCCCAACTTGTTGTTCTAATGAATTTCTTTTTCAAGTGAACCCAGCAAGTGCATAAAGATACTTGAGTGTTCCTATGTGAAAGATAAAAGTTTTGAAAACAAATTCCATTCTAGATTTGCTAAGAACACTTTTAAAAACTTTTTTCTTAGTACTTGTTTGCAGCATAGTATGTTTACATTCCTTATGGATAGGTGGTACATGTGCATAATACATCTTAATTGCATTTTTCATTCCCTTTCCATCCCTTCCCTTCCTACTCCCTTCACTGCTAGGTCTCCTTCCTGTTTGAGAAAGATCTACTCCTACATCCTATCATCTATCTTATTTTCATCTTTATTTGTGTTTTGGTTTTCTCATATAACAGGACTCATATGATATTTAAGCTTGTGTGTCTGACATATTTCATTTAATGTTCAAGTCTCAAGATGTATCCATTTCCTACAAATGATTCAAATTTATTTTCCTTATGGCAGAGTATTACAGTACTGTGCGTAAATATCACATTTTCTTATCCATTCATCTAAGGGCCACTTGTAAGATTTAATCATTAGGAATCGTGCTGTTACATGGTCATGCATTCAGGAAGATACCGAGAAGGAAAATAGCTAAGTCAAAATGAATTTCTCACTTTAGTTTTTCAAGAATCTCCATACTGATTCCATAGTTGTTGCACTAGTTTACATTCCCACCAACAATGTGCAAGGATTCTTCTTCCCCCACAGCCTCTTCAGCACTTGAACCAACTCTGTTATTTTCAGTGTGTTTGAGTTATGATTTCAAAAGTGTGGCTAATGAGAGGAGCAAAGTTCCTTGACACTCCAGGGTAAATCTCACCACGAGAATCTGTCTGAACATCTCACCCTAAGGGGCGTCCTTCACAGTTTCACTTCCTGAAGAAAGACGCGTCTATCAGCTGAATATGGCCTTGAAGGGGAGAAAACACAGGAGGCAGAGTGTGCTCTCCCTAACTGCTGACGGCTAAATCTGGGGTGGAGGGTAGGTGGCCGTCTTCCCAGAGACACTGCCATGAAGTTATAAAAAGGGTGCCCCGCAAAGAGATGACCTGGAGGAAGCCTGCTTCCTGGAGACTTGTGTCAATTCCTGACCAGCTTTCTTTTGGTATTTCATGAGGCCTCCTAAATATTTCCATCTATGTTCAGCTTCATAAAAGCAATATAAAGGAAAGAGAGTTTCCTTTGCCGAGTTTCAGCCTGTAGACCATGTCTTGCAATCCCGGACTGCAGTGTGGTTAAAGTGATCGACCTGAAGGCAGCAGAGTTAATGCTGGCGACGACTTTTAAATTTTTAAAGTAAGAGACTCAAAGTAAAGTAAAGAGACTCAATCTTTGGAGAATAGACTATCTTGGCTGATTCAAAATCTCCTCCGCATCAAAATATCTTTCAGAGTTAAGTTTATGGTCTTCTACTTATTTTTGTTTTACATTTTGAACATGTGGAAATATTACACTACTTAAATTGGTAACATCTCGTTTACTTCCTTTTTAACATTTTAAAAACTACATGTCTATTTCATGATATGTATTTAATATATATATGCATTTTTACTGAAAATCTATTCTTGCAATTCATGTGCATGCAAAATGAGGTATAAGTACTCTCAGCCAAGACCAAGAAGGGAAATTTTGGAAAGTGTATTCAGAAAAATATCTAACTAAGATCATATTTAATTTTCAGAGCCTAAATGTTTTCTCCTGATTTCAAGAATAAAAAAAGAATTCTTTTGCATATTCTCACTATGCAATATTTTACTGGAGGTTCTGGATAATATAATATAGGAATATAAAGAAATATAAATGATACAAGTTGGAAAGACAGAAATAAAACTATTGTTTTTCTTTAAAATGGTAGTGTATGGGGGGGCTGGGGATTTAGCTCAGTGGCAAAAGTGCCTGCCTGGCAAGTGCAAGGTTGTGAGTTCGATCTCTGGTACAAAAAAAACAAAAATGGTAGTGTGTGATGAACATTCTAAAACATCTCCAAGGGCAGGGGTGTAGCTCAGCAGCACAAGTGACTGCCTGCCAAGTGCGAGGGCCTGAGTTTGATTCTCGATACCAAAAATGAATAAATACATAAATAAATAAAAATAAAATAAAAATTGAAAAATCCCTAGGAAGATACTAGAACTAGTAGTTTAACAAGGTTGCAAAGTACACAGTAAACAAAGATCCATCATTTGTATATAATAATAATGAAATTCTCAGAATAAAATTGAGTCAATCGTTCAATTTACAATAGCACACAAAAAACATGAACCATTAAGGGATATATCTAATAAATACATGAAAACTACTTTAACCACAAACTGTGGTTAAAAGAAAATTTTAAAATGCCTATATGAAGGGAGAGAGAGGGATAAACTATTGTCATGGCCCGGATGAGTCCATACTGCTAAGATGCCAGTGCAGTCCCAATATCTCTGCATGAGTTGAAAAGATTGAATTAGAAATGCAAAAGACCTAGGATTGCAGCGGTTAACTTAATGGTAATTTGGCTGGGTTAATGAATCCCTGGAGAATTAGGAAACCATTCTTTTGAATGTGTTGTGTCAGGGAAGATGTTCCCAGATAAGCGTAGAGTGTGTGTCTGAGAGGCCAACGTGGGGAAGACCTTTGGTGTGCGCAGGTGCCAGCCAGTTATTGGGAGCCTTTGAAGAAGAAACACAAAAGGCAAACTATTCCCTCCTCTGAGTGTTGGAACAGACATTGTCCCTGCCAGCCTTTAGACTACAGGATTTATACCAGTGGCTCTGAGATTCTCAGGTTTTCACACTCAAATGGAGAGTTATACCATTGGCTTTCCTACTTCAGAAGCCTTCAGATGGATTAAACCATGCTGCCAACATCTTCAGATCTCTGATTTGTGGATGGGCTGTTGTGTGATTTCTTGGCTGTCAAAAGTATTCAAGACAGCTTCCCTAATAAAGCCTTTCTCTTGTGCGTATGTATACCTATCCTGTTGGCTCTGTCTCTCTAGAAAATCCAGACTACTACAATAGTCAAAACTATTTTTTAAAAAGGTAAGTACAAAATTGAAGAAGATACACTCCTAATTTAAAATCCTACTTTAAAGCTACAGTAACCAACACCATTATCTTAATATCAGAATAAGCATATACCTCTAGGACAAAGAATCAAAAATCTAGAAATAGAACTAAAAATTAATTTTTCACAAATTTCAGTCAAGAAACCCTTTTTCATAAATCATTTTGGGACAACGAGTTACTCATATGGGAAAAAAGCTTAGTTTTGGCTTCATACTAAATATAAAATTAATTCAAACAGCTTGTAGGCTTAAACATAACAGCACTTTCTCATACTTTTGGTCCAGCAAAGGAAGGATTTCAGAGTAACTCCTCTACTGTGCAACTGAAATGTAGTTGAAATTATTTAGGGAGAAAGAGAAAGGCAGAGAAATGGCTGCTGCTATTTCTCTGATTCTCAGCCTTTGGGACTCAGTCTGCACCGAGATGCAGACAGTGTGAAGGTAGAAATGCTTGATAGGTCAGGATCTGAGGAGCACTGTTTGAGGTCCCAGTTTCTGAGAGATAAAACTTTGGCTCTGACTGGTTTTAATGGAAGAAATAGCAAGTATGAAAAACATAGTAACTGACAAACACCAATTTTCTCCTCTTGCTCTTTTCAGAAGTATGTTTAATTCAGAATATTACTGCTTAAATTAATTCAGAATATTACTGCTTAAATTACCTCTTCTACTGTTTTTTTCTCCTTAGTCATAACTTGCTAGAGTGTTAAAAATACTGTGGCTAAAAATCACTAAAAATATTATGTCTAAAAGGCACAAAAATAGAAAAATTATAAAACCAAGAGAGATCCATGATGGATGGTGGATGCAAAAAAGGACAAAATATATACGGTGGAAAATATAGATTATGCTCTTGTTTTCTCACCAAAAAACAGAAATATCAATATTTAGAAGTACATTTGTAATTCTCTATCTGCCATGATTCCTCCAGAAAGATAATCCAAAAAGTTAATCCCCAATATATTCATTTATTTAATTTAAGGATCTTCTTGATTCTTCAGTGATCTTGTTTTCCAAATATTTTTCACTTCATCAAAAATACTTGTTTATGTACAGTCCATAGATGTTCTGAAATTAACAGATTTAAAAACTTCAATACTGATATACTTTATCCTTCTCTATGGACAAATAAATGGTGATATTGGGGAAAAGCAAAAAGAAAGCATATCAAAGGCAAACACTTTCTACTTCTCAAGTGTTCCTTTTTGGAATCTTCTCCTTTCTTCTCCACCTGCTGCTCAGTACATACACACCAAAATACTGAAAATCAATACATATCTTATGCATATCCCCAGAAAATATGAAAAAATCGTGTTCAAAAATCTACTCAGAATTGAGACTTGATAAATTCTTATTTTTTAAGTAAAAATGATTAAATTAATCAAACAGAATTATGCTTATCTTATAAAATGTGAATATGTTAAAATGAATATATAAAATTATCATTTTTCAAATGGTACTTAATTATCTAAATATAGATTTACATGTATCCTGTTTTCCACATTGACACTATAGGTAAGTCTTTTCTTAATCATGTACAATAACTAAATGTTTGTAGAATTAGCATATATTTAGTGTCTTGTACTAATGGGTAAATGGTATTCACTTGATATATGTATCACTTATTAATCAGGCTGAAATCCTGAGACTAAATTTGAATTACCTGTGAATCACTTTCAGAACTTCAGAAATATTCATATATTCTTAACTTCAAGCTTTGAAGTGTTGAGAAGATCAAAGAAACTTGCTCAACTGTGAAAACCTTCTTAAGAGCTTTCTAAGACTCTACACATCATCAACATTTCACATGTAAGACAAGATTTAGGAGAATTTAGGCCACGGTGGTATAAATGTCAGACTTACTTGCTTTTAATATAAATAATGTAAACGTTCTTCTACAGCAGCCATGATCAAATTTTGCTTTTTGATGGAACACTGAGGCAGATGGGTCATTCAAGATGATTAAAGCAAAGTATTTTAATATGACTAATTTAGGGGAGAAGCGCTTCCTGTCCCCTCCTTGGGGATAGGAAGGTGTTAAACTGGAAGAGAGAAGACAGACAGAGAGTGTTCTATTTAAATAATAGTATTCATAGTTAGATGGACCAGTGGTAATCTGACCTAACCAGATTCATTTTTATAAATGGAGAAATTAGGCCCAGAGTTTAGAAGTACCTTGCCCCTGTTTTTATGTTTCTGTTTTCTATTAAAATATTACCTGTCTCATTAAATATTGAAAAGAGTTGAAGAACGAAGACTTCCTTCTTTTTACTTTAATCCCAAGAATGTACTTCCATTCTTGTTTTAAGAAAGCAAATTGGATATACCCAATAAACAAGGTAAAATAATAAACCTCAAATCAATCATTGTATCTCTTAAGAAGTAAAAAAGTAAGAAACTGGTATTTTTATTCAATTATTGAACAGAAATCATGAAAGTAAGTTTAGATTGGAATTAAAGGAAACATAATAAAATCATGGAAAACAAACAGGTTTTGGAATTAAATAGTAACACAACTAAAACTGCAAGTGATGCCAATAATGTATTTCAGGTTGCAGAAGATAATGTGCTTAGTTAACATGATAGCAAAAAAAGAGAAGGAATAAATCACCTATTCATTTAACACTATCCTTGGGCTAGTTCTGATATTTGTTTGACTTCTCATTTAATCTTGAGTCAAAATTGTGAGAATTCCCTCTTTTAGATGTTATTAGACATTCCACATTCTATTTATATAGCTTAGCATAACAGATTTTGCATTGGCATTAAGATTTTTGTTGCGTGTGATATTACAATATCCATGATTATAACTCATTTTGCATTAAAGACAATTCATGGTGGGTCTTTCCTCAACTTTATATGGGGCATACTTTTATCTCATGCCAAGTGGGTTGCTTTTTTAAACTCTAAGTGGGCTTATGGTTTTCTGCTAGCCTATGAACACATGACTAGGGACTAGAGTCACCCTGGGGTGGTGACTGGTGACGGGGAAATAAAGGTCCTATTGAGGTAAGTGCTAGTTTCTGTTAAACAACTGAAAGAAAAATCAGCAATCTGAGACTAATTCCAGTTATCCAGCCTTCCTCAGAGGAGTAACTAACTGGCTACCTGAAGCTCAGTGAACAGCAAACTTGTAAGGCTTGGGATAAATGGGATTATTTTCTTCCAAAAAAAGGGAAAGTGAAACTAAGTCAAAACACTATGAAACATTTTGTTGTTCTGCTTGAATTCTTTCAACTGTTTTGTTCTTTTAGGCAGTGTTTTCAGCACAAATTCATAAACTCCTCTTGACTTTAGACTTTAAAGTCCTCTTAGTTGTCTGCTGTCCTTTGAGCTTTGGATACTCAAAGAATAGCACCATGTCAATAAGATCAAGTGTGTTACCTATAGTGGATTTCAAGGGCCAAAATGCAATGGCTAACCAAGTATGCAGTGGAGAGAGCAACTCCTTTTTATGTCCTGCCATAGTTAGAAAACAACACAAATAGCCCAAACTCAGAAGGGAAACCAGACGAATATCAAAACATACTTTTCCATAAGGTTGGGACATTTCTAGACCTATTGTCCATGTGGTTTTAAATGCCCACATCACACTGTATTGAGAATCCAAAGTGAACAATGCCCAGTACCGATCAGTTCCCCAAGAGCAGCGGACTAGAAACTGGACGTGACCTGCAGGCACAGCCTGATCATCAGCAGCGGAAGGAACACTAATGTGGACACAACCCAGGGGAGGGACCCACTGCCCTGACTAGGAGAGGGAAGGGGCTTTGGGCAACTTACGACACTGATGCTGACTAAGTGTGGCTAATTATTTAGCTTGTGAAGTTGTCCCTTTTCAGTGCCCCGTGTATTTTCAGAGAGTCCCAGTGCTTTCTCAGATAACTTGGGTACTTTAAGTAGTAAAGATTCTTTATGCTTGTTGGATTTTCCAGGGAGAAAAGGCCACACAGACAAGTAAAGAAACAAATAGCTGTTACTAAAAGCTGTGGGCAACCTGATTTTTTTTCAACTGAGGCTCAGATATATTATTGAGCATAAGAGATATTGTCCATTTAATATCTTGAAAACCTAATTACTTGGAGAAAGGAACAGTTTGGTTCATTGGAGTTTGCTTCATGGAAAATTCTTGATATTTTAATGCTTATAATCAGACTTCTCCAAACTTTTTTTAAAAAGTCAACTTTTCACCTTAGTATATATTTTAAGAATATATTGAATTTAAACAAATTAGATGCTTGAGATTTGATTCAAATATCAACTGCCAGTAGTATAGACAAAGAAGTCATGAAGAATTAAAGCTGTGTAATTCTGACTCAAGATTTACACTAAGGGCCATTGATTCCTTAAACAAACCATTATCATGTACCTATTTTCTTCCAGGAATGGAAAACAAACATGTCAGGAGAAAAGAGAAAGTTGTAATAAAATATGCAAACAAACATTTAACCACAGACAACTGTTTCGACATTATGAAAGTGGAGGATAACAGATCAACTGTGATGGGCCGTCCTTTTCTGGCCATTAGAGAAGACATGCTTGGGAAGATATTTAACCTAAACTCGAGCAGAAGGAATAATATCTAAAATTTTTACAGCACAAATTTTAATTTTTTATATTTTTATGATTTTATTTTTCTTTGAAAAGAAACATTAACTTTAAAATTCTGGCTATTTACTTTCTAATCATCTGGAAATTTGAGCCTCAAAATACGAGGACCTACAAAATATTTGACATTGATGATGTCTTGGACTTGCATTTAAATCTCTTTTTCTGGGGATATGTAGATTCATAAGGTGAAAATTCAAATGAAATCATCATTCCTAGCAGGCACAATGTTTTCTGAACCATTCCTATGAACGACAAACTCCATTTTATCCCAGGAATTCCATTTCGCTGTGAACTTTCTTTGCTGAGTCGTTGGAGACTTTTTCCATACTACCTTTCTTAGTTCTAAATTGGTTTTAGCCAAAAAGAAAATTTCACATCTCTAGGAGCTTATGCCCGACTTCTGTCTCATTTGACAGTACAACATTCCATGATTTCTAAGTATAGCAAACGTGGAAAAGAAAATGAAAGTTTGACATAAATCCATTACTTCAGTTATAATCATTATGGTTTTGAAATAATCTTCTCATCCTTTCTTCCCCTGTGTAGAAATATGTAATACGTTTTGGGTTATTTTCTACTTTTTTTATGTCATTGTTAAATTTCATGTTTCCTAAGAAAAACACAAGAAAAGCATCTTCGCTACAATTCCAGTAGATGGCAGCATAGAGCCACTGTTCCGGCAAGGCGGTTTCAGTTCTGAAGAGTTCGACCCGACACAGCCTGAGCCTGGTCTGTAAATCAGATCTGACCCGGCTGAAAAATATAACATCTCCAAATGTTCCTGCGCAGCTTCCAGCTGGTTTTAAGAGTGAGCATCATAATATCGTGTACAGTAAATAAAAAGAAAACACATTATCTTCTTACCTATTAGCTGGCTCACTGGCATCACTTAGAAAGCGGTAAAAGAAACACTTATGAATTTGAATCCTTTTTATTTGTAGGTTAGTAGAAAGAAACCAGAAGCCTGAGTGCTTCCCACCGACTTTTAAAAAGGGAATTATAGTAAAAATATTAACTGCTGTTAGAATAAAAGGCCAGGTCCCGCAGGTATCCAAAATCTGCCTGACCAGTAGCGCAAAAACCAGTCTGGTCCCATGAGCGTGCTCGAGGACTGCGTTCCTCCCCGCCTCCTGAGAATACTGGAGTTCCTGGTGATGCCACTACCTGAAGAACTGAGACCAGTTTACAACCCCCTTCCCTGAGGTTATCTTTTCTGATCCCCAGTTTCCTCATAGCAGTGATGGACCCTTCTCTGCTTCCTTTACGGAGCTATGGTAATGTTGTAGTCAGGGGTTGTGAGGAAAACAATTAGAATCAGGACATGGAGTTTGTGATACTATTTTTATGATGGTCACTCAGAGTTAACACAAGAAACAGCAAGAAATCTATCCACAACCCTAAAGACATAGAATATTTAGTCAAGGGCCTGAATCCCACAGCATTGTCCCACATGAGCCCAGATAAAGACCCAGAGCTCATGACAACGCCTCCCACAAATCCAATTGGAGGTCTAGAGTCCAAAAAATGACTCATGCCAGTCTCTTTTACAGACCCATGCTGGGAAGGCCCAAAGGTCAGTGGTGGAAACTAGGAAGTCTATGCCAGCAGGGTGAGGAGCTGTGCTGATAGGTTGAGGGTTCTATGCTGGAGCTGAGAAGTCACACTCACAACCAAGGCCAGGGCTGTCCTGAAAAGCACCACAGCCATCCTCAGCGACACGGAGGCCCCGAGCTCCTCCAACGACAAGCACAGTCGAGTACATGCCAGGAAGCCAGCGTGACGAGTTCATCCTGGAGACCAAGCAGCACAGTCTTCCTCTCCGGAGCCAGGAAGCAATGCTCGATGTGAGGGCCAGAGCTTCTCCAGGAAAACCTAACAGCTCAAACAGCAATACGTAGGAGAACCCACAATGCCTCAACACGCCTCAACACATTAATCCTCCCTTCTTCTTCTCCACATCTCCCCTTATGCTAGCAACTTTCCTCAGGTGGGACATCTACGCTCAGCACCATGCTGATGTAATCCAGCTGGCGTTAAATTGACCAGCAGTTTTTAATCCATAACTGGTAGGAACTGAAGAAAGCAAAAGCCCTAACCAGGTATCCAGGTAACCAGGTAACCAGGTATCTGCTGCTAAGGCAGCAGAGTCTGGTGACACAACTGGAAGCTCTAAAGCCACCAGCGAGGATGTGAATCCCCAGCCCACACCAGTCGCCACTTAATGTTGAGCAAAGGGTTCAAGCTCTCTGAACTTTGTTTGTGTCTTCTAAATATGATGATAAGAACTCTTATAAGACTGCAATATATTTAATCTGTTTTCTCTGTTGTGCTGTTATTTGTGCTATTATTTTTAAGAAATGGTTTTTACCTTGGCCTTGGCACTAGCTATGAGTATGGACTTAGATACGTCACAGAGCCTCGCCAACTCTCAGCTTCCTCATCTCTAAATAAAAAGTTGAATTTTAACTACAATTCATTCAAATATGTGCTGCATTTAATTGAACACACCATACAAAATCAGAAATATTTTTAACAAGAGGGAATCTAGAGAAACTAAATGAACTCGGCTGACAAATACCTTACCAGATATAGTAAAGTATAGAGAGATGACTAATCAGAGAGTTGTTCCTATGGTGTATACAGACCACACAAAGAATTTGAAACCCAGTCAAGTATCACAGAGATATTAAAAACTGACAGGTGCCAGAGGCAGTACCAAAAGCACTTGGACCTTGAAAACTAACAAAGACTGAGCTCCCCAGGCCCTAAGGAACTGCTGATGCTTCCTGACCAGAAGAGGCCTCAGATCAGAAACCATCTGTCCATTTGCACTCAGAGAGAGCTGCATTAGAGATTTTGCCTCCCTCAGTGTGGGGCGAGTCCTAGGTAATCCGGGACTACTTGGGTGGATAAAAATACTGCTGAGTATCATTCACTTTCCCCCCAAAATTCAACCCCACAAGTATCCCAGAGTAATGCCAATTTATACAGGTGTCTAGTGAAAAAGGGCCTTATATTCATCAGACGCAGCATGTGTTTAAGAGGGTGACTCCTTACTATGAATCACCAGGAGATTAGAGGTCCAGGCAACATCATGCCTGCTTTTAATGGTATCTGGAGAAAAGAGCACAGTGAGGAGTCCAACAGTTCTCTCAATTAAGACACAAATTTGTGTATGAGAAAATCTAAAATGCTTGTATTTTAACAAAAATAATCTCAATTGCATTCCTATCCCAAAAGTGTGTGGCTTGCTTTATCTGTGTCCTGCACTCTAGGAAGCATAAATAACACAATAAAGAAAGGTTTCTCTCTGAACTTTTCCAGAGTCCCAGATGTCTCACACAATATTTCTGATTGTGTATTCTTGGACAGAACTTAGTCAAATGACCAAAAGCAGTCTCTAAAATATCCCTTACTGGAAGCACTACTTCCTGAATATGGGGGGTGGGGTGGGACATGGTGGTGCATGTCTGTAACCCCAGCACTTGGGAGGCTGAGGTAGGAAGATTGCTGTGAGTTCAAGACCATCATGAGCTACAAAGCGAGTTCAAGATCAGTCGGAACTGCATAGTGAGAGTCTGTCTCAAGAAAAGAAAAAAAAAGACATTTAAGAAGGGAGGAGGAAGAACAGAGGAAGGGGTAAGAAAGTAGCATTAATGATCTCTGCCACACTGAGACACAAATGACAGCGAAATTAGCTGTTAACTGTCCAAGTAAAAGTCATGAAAGAAGTAAAGATAAAATGCCAAGAGCATGAGCAAGATGGTAGTTTGCTCCCATGGGAAATCCTCATCAAATAGAACAACTTTATGCTATGTACTCTGGCAGGAATCTCACACAAATAATCTTTCCCTTCCTTGTAACAGCACTACCAGGCAAGATAGACAAGATTTTACAATTACACAACTAATAAGTGACAGAAACCTGCTGAAGAAGTGATGAGGAGATTCCAGCCTGAGGAGCCAGGACAGGAAACTGCGGGCCTGGTGGACAGTGGTGATTAGTTAGCGAGTGAGGGGCACAGAGAACCTGAGGGAGCAGCAGGACAGGGGCTGTGCAGTTACCTAAGGCTGGATGGTGGTTGGCGCTCATGGGAGTCTCAGGAATGGCATGGAAACCTAAAATGCCAGTACTCTGGGAAACACCACGGACTTGTGCATGAAAGAGTAAGAGGGTGGGGGGATTGTAGCACTTGTCAAAATGGAAGGTTCGGGGCTTGCAACTGAACACTATGTGTTTCAAAAAAATATTTTTTAGTAGCACATATTTGTAGCACATGTTTACAGTCCTTGTGTGGAGTTGTTTTGTGTACACAACTTGTTTTAATTCCTTTCAACTTCTTTCCCTCCTGTCTCTCTCCTCTCCTTCCATCCTTTGATCCCTTCCCAATTTGAGAAAAATCTACCACTTTACCTCTTATTATCTATCTTTTAGTTTGCTCTTTATTTATAGTTTACATTTCTTATATAGCAGAAACCATTTAATATTTATGTTTGTGTGTCTCATTTATTTTGCTTAACATTATGGTCTGAAGGTGCACCCATTTCCATTGTGTCTTTCTTTATGTCAAAGTAGTACATCACTGTGTGTAAATCATGTTTGCTTTATCTATTCATCTGTTGACTGACATATAGGCTGTTTCCAAAGTTTAGCTACTATGAATTTTGGTGCTATAAACATGGGTATGAATCTGGCACTAAAATACAATATCTTTAATTCTTTAAGGAAGATACCTATAAGAGTCAAATGGAATTTCTATTTTTAGTTTGTTAAGGAATCTCCACAGTGTTTTCCAAGGTGTTTGTACTAGTTTACATTCCCACCAACAGTTGTACAAATTTGCTTACTCAAGAAAATTGGTTAAGAATCATTACATAAACGAAAACAGGTAGTGTTTGTTTTCCTGACATATTTTACTTCACTTAGCATAATGTTCTCTAGCACTATTTCATTTTTCTTTTTCTTGCAATGTTTTCTTTCTTTTTCAAACACTTTCAAAAGATGATTTCAAACACGTGTGCCAAGTTTTTATCCCCATTTACAAAACACACTCTAAGGATTGAATTCATACTCGCCTCAGGATGAAATGCTGTCCCCACATCCAAGCTTATATATTGACATATTGTTTATACGCTCATCTAGATTTATAGAACTTTTTAAAAAAGAGGTAAATTTTTAATGGTCATTAAGTTAAAAACAGTATCCTTGAGATTAATGCCATCCAATAGGAATGGAAGGTGAAATTCATGGGTACAAATTTCCTAGTAGCCTAGTAGCATAAAAGAAACAAGTGAAACTAATGTTTAAAAATTAATCAAAACACTTAACCAATGATATTCAAAATAGTCATTTTGGCACGTAACCAATTAAAAACAATTATCAATAAGAAATTACACGTTTTGTAGTCTTACAGTTCCAGTGTTCTTTTTACACTTAGGACACAACTAAGTTCAGACTGTCACCAGCAGTGTCTGGGAAGTTGCCCTCAGCGTAGACACAGGTATCTCGACAGCTCTTAGGGAGTAGATTTGTGACTTGTAACAGAAAAGAATTTCAGGACACATCAGTGACAGGCATAGGAAGATTTATTAAACAGAAGCAAAAAGTACACACTCATAAGGGAGTACAGGTGCTCAAGGGAGACATATTATGATCCGGGATTGAGGGTATTTATGTGATTTTAGAAACATCTTCAAGATAAGTAATCCAGAATGTGTATTCCTAGTTACCCATTAGTGGGATAGGTAAGAATCCAAACTATCAGCACTGATTTGAGATTTAGATATATGGTAACCAATTAATAGTGTCATTTCCTGGAGGGTAAATATCTATGGAATCTGTGACTCTGTAATATTAGGAAGAAAAGCATAGGCTCAATTTACATGTAAAAAGTATGGACCATAACTGGTTCCAATTTACAGATTTTCTGTATCTCTCAAGGACATTGTAGTCAATATCCTAGAAGGGAAAAACAAGTTGGGATGGGGGTTAAAAGGTACTGCAAGCTTGGGTAACTTTTGACTATATCTTGAAGTTACAGTTTTCTTAAAAGTAACATTTTAAAATTACAACTTATTTACTCCTTTTTGCCTATCTTTATGCCTTCTGTCCTATCTCAAGATTGACCACATTTCAAGTACTCAATAACTGTATATAACCAGTGACTGCCATACTGACAACAGTTCCAGATAATCTTAAATGACAAATCTCTGATTCAGGAAGCTCAAGTGACATCCCCAGGTCTTCTAAACACAATCAGTCATAGTTTAGTGCACAGCTCCCAATATCTTGGGTAAGCAGTAGCACTGATATAACACTGTCATCCCTAAAAATATTCATAGACTAATAACTTACTATGTTTATTTTTATTTTAAAATATAAGCCCAAAATAGAGAAAATTAAAAACTCAGAAATACATATGAGAATGAAAGTTACCAATGACAACATTCTCAAATGTTAAAAAAAAACACTGCAATACCATATTTATGTTTTCAGAAACCTAAATATTTAAAAATATTGTTTTTGATATTTATCCTCACTCTTCTTTTTTGTCTTCTTTTCTCTTGATTCTTTCTTTTTTAAAATTGTGTATCATCCTCTATCTCCCTATTTAACATGTGTAATTGTTTGGACCTACCATTAGAAGAGCGGCATCTGTCCAAAATATCAATTTATTAGCCTGGGGAAAGAGAAGCACCCCAGGATCTGGCATCACTGTGTGTTTAAACTATTCTAATGATCCAAAAGTAGGCCTGCCAGAACCTTCCAGCTGTTAAGAAAGGTAGCTGCCAGGTTGATGAAGTCATCTAATCCACACCAGTTATTCTTAGGGTAAATTTTTTTTTTCAGCAAATTACCCTTTTCTAGAATTCATTCAGAAATGTGTCATTGGGGCTATAGTGTTTTGTATTTTAAACCTAGTATGCTATTTATATTTAGTTTTACTTGAAAATTCAATAATATATAAAAATTAGAATGCTCAACATTAGAATCAATTTCTTTTTTTAAATTTTATTTTAAAAAAGAGATAAGTCAGAAAAGAAGAACTAAAAACAAAAGGCATAAACAACAATGGCAAACTCAAAACAATAACAATGTAAGTTTTCAAAACAGAATGAAACAAATTTAACAATGGTTGTTATATTGCATATTGTTCTCTTTTAGAATCACTGAACCCCTCACATATATAGCCATGCTTGGCACTACCACATGTAAATAAAGTTATGACTTAAAATATAAAAGTTATGACTTAGGTTGGGAGAGTTTGGAAGCATGTGGTATCTAATGGAAAATTTAAGAACTCAAATCACAGCATAGAAATAAAAAGGAAATTGAAAAAGTGAATTAGAGAAGGTGAGAGGATAATTGAGTTATTTCCAGCTAATATCACAGAAATTGGATTGCACCAATCCGGACAGTACTGAATGCTTATGTTAATTGGCACCTCATTACAGTATAGGAATAACAGGCATTCAGGGAAAAGTTATTGGCCATATTTGTTGGATGAGCCAGGGTTTTGCTTTTAAAACACACCCAACAATCAACAAGCAAATGACTCCTAGAACAATGTGTGGGGAAACACGTGTGGAGCCAATTCTTCTCACAGCCAACTACTCACCACGATTTATCATATTTGGCTTCACATTTTTCAGTCTGTTCTGAAACACATTTGACCTGGCTTTGATTGCACATTTAAAGGCAATCTGTTCTGACTAGGGCTCCCCAGCTGGGCAGAGATTTCCTGGCTTGAAGCCATGCAAAACAGACAGCATCTCGGCATCTTTGCTTACAGACCCCAGCAATTGTTTCAGGATATAAGTGAGGACAAGGGATTCCTTCCAGGAGGTTTCTGCTACATGTTTAGTGGCTTCTAGAGTTTAAGCCGGTTGTTGATTGGAGCAGTTTCAAAGAGGAGTTTTTGTTCTCCATGCATATTGCTATTAAACAAACAAACGATCAAAAAAAAAAAAAAATCCTGGCCCTAAGACTCTGAAATGTACTCACCATATCCATCAGTCTTATCTTTTCATAAAGACTAGCACAATCTTTTCTGGTCAAAGTGATTTATTCAGTGTCACCTCTACACAGGACCCTATCCCAACTTCTGCACCTCGTTCTTGTATGAACTGCTCTTCTGCCACAAGTGTTTGCTGTTCAGATTCCATCCACTAAAGGGCTGCCACCTCCTTGAACCCTCGCTGGGCTTCCTGTGTGTTGCGGGTGCTGACAAGAGATCACACATAGCTGACACTTCGTGAATCACCACTTCGTGTTATTGTTCATGTGTTTTTGAATGTCTGCCATAATTTAGGCTTTATGTTAGGTGCTGAAGATGCATCAATCAACAAAACCAGATCAGAGGTCCATCCTCATGGGGATTATCAACTATTATGGGAGCTTGCTCTCCTCTGTGAAGTCCCAGTTGTACTTATTGTGCACTTAGTGTGGATTGTTTTAATTTTCTGTATATTTGTCTATTCTCCCTAGCTAGATTTAAACTTTTAGTGTAAAATGATAATAGTAACAATAGTAATTTCCCATTGATTGTTTGTTTGTTTGTTTAATAACAATAGTAGTTTCCCTTACTGCATTTCAAGTATTGTGATTTATCACTAACTACAAGTGTTATCACACATGTTATTATTACATGTTAGTTCCAATCCATGGTATAATACTATAATTCTACCATTATCAATATCCTTTACAGGTTAAGATCTGAGCTCCCAGAAAATCCACTATTAGCCCCTGGCTTGATATCATTAATGCTTCTAGACTAGGAGTAGGTACTCCCTAAGTACAGGTTGAATCAAAGAATGAATGATGGAAGATAAATGAAATCTAAAGGAGTGTTCAGCCAACTTCTAAGTGCACCACGGCATCAATGGAAGTTTCAAACTACATATTGGTTTAAAATTTTGAACAGTAGCTATAAACAATATAAAATCAGGGAATTCTTAGTTTTTTTTCTCCAAATGTTTTATAGAAGTTTCCTTTTTTAATTTCTCCAAGTTTTTGACTCCTTCCTACACAGACACACTTTAATTCCTTTTCTGTGTATTTTCCAAGATAATTTGAGAAAGTTCACTGATTGTATGCAGCAGCTCAGGAACAGGGGATTCTAAGAGAGCTCTTTCATCCACTAGAATGTTTTTAGTGGAGATAGCGCTGACACATCCTTCAAAACCTGCACAACATGTCCTCTTATGGTACAAATTATCCTTTTGTCTCTAAATTAGACTCTAAAACTACTTAGGAATTAGCAAAAGAGAGTGTACTGGTGTTAAAATAACATTATATTAACACATTGCCACATATTTTCTTGAAGCATGATAGCTGTCTTTACCTTTATGTTGCAGTTTGATCTGATAGAAACCACCTATGAGGCTAAAAAGAGAAATCCAGAAGGTCATGTTATACTTCAGATTAAAAAATTTCAGAAGGGAAAAAGAATGATTCTCCTTACAAAATAAAGAAGAGACAGCTGGATTTGTTGTTGTTGTTGTTCAAGTTTTCTTCTTGTTGTTTGGCTGCTTAGTGATATGGAGCCTGATAGGTCATCAGTAATTAGTTGTTTTAGTAGTAATTTCTCTCTGGGTGCAGAGCATGGAGATGGAGCATTATTAGAATTAGCTCAAACTAAAAAGTATGAATTGCTTGAATATACTGTTGTACTCTTTCTTTTTCCCTATAAATGGGGAAAGATGTAAGTCAAAGTGAAATTATGACTTCAACAAAGGCAGATTATTGCCTTAAGGGAGAGAAAAAGTGTATAGGTATACCAAAAATGAAGAAAGTGAGAGAAAGGACTTCTATTTCCTCACATATAAAATGGGACTAATAACACTAACCTCAAGACCATCACACTGCAAAACTCCAGAGGATGCCCAACACTCACACCAGGATGGGAAATACGCAGTGGACTCAACCTGCTTCCTCAGGATCCTGCAAAAATGACACATAGCAACTATAGGGCAGTTCCTGGAACTTAGTAAAGGATAAACAACTGCTGGCTATTTTCTTCTCTGCATTCTAATATTCTAAATTTTCCTATCCAATTATATGATCTCCACTGTCTGCTTCGATAGTGACTAGATTCCTATTTCACCTACCAATTGTCTCAGCAATTTCACTTGTATTGAAGCTATAATTCTCCAGAAGAACTTCCCTCAGACAGATGACTTAAATCTTCCCATGAAAAATCAAATGTTTATCTCTGATTATTTTTTCTACTGGTGTCCTATCAATAACTTGACAATAAATTTAGAACAATTATCCTTCTAGACTTGAAAAGTCTGTAAGGGAGCCATTTACAATATTCAACTGAGTACTTCAAATGAGTCTCAACTGAGATGTGTTATCAGAGTAAAATGCACATCAAATTTCAAAGGCTTAGAATGAAAAGAGGATGTAAATGCTGCAGTTAACAACAAGTGATATGGTGCAAAGGTTAAGAGATTACTTGGAGTCAGTGTCTCATTCAAGCTCCAAGAATGACCAGACGGACTGCCTAGACTTCCAGGCATGAGCAAGTTCATAAAGACAATGCTGAACTGAAGCTTCTGTGGCTTTTTATTAATAGAGCCAGGAAGCAAGGATAAAAGACAAAAGAAAGACATCTGTCACAAATTCATTTTGGAGCCAGGAGAAGGTCAGGGTGTCTATTACATGACTGACCCTAGGACCAATATGAGTAGTAAATCAAAGTATGGGCAGGGTGAGGGCCAGAGCCTTGATTCTTTGAGGCAATATGTTTTGATGCTGCTTGGACCCACAGCCCTGCAGACTATCTTTTAATATCTAGCCATGCATCACAGGTTTTGAGTTTATGGTCCCAAAAGTTCCTTCCTCTGCATATCCATCTCATATACAGCTTTGACCAACACCTCCTCAAAAAATACCAATAATTTTAATATTAAATTCTAAAGTGATATTTGTGTCATATTATGCTGTAATTAAATGTTATTTAAATTAACTCTGCTTGTCTTCTTAGTTTTTTAATGTACCTATTAGAAATTTTTAAATGGGGTATATGTCTTATATTAGTAAGCTTTTCTGTCACTGAGACAAAATACCTGACAAAAGGGAGAGAAATTTATTTTTGCTCATAGTTTCATTGGGTTCAGTCCATGGCTAGCTGGCTCTCCAAAGCAGAAGCAACATGGTGAAAGTAAATGGAGGAGGAATGCTACTCATCCCATGGCGTCCAGGAAGTACATAAAGAATGATGGAGCCAGGAATAAGTGTATACCCTTGCAAAGCAAGTCCCTAGTGACCTGCTGCTAACCAGGCCTTGTTTGACTACTTAACTCATAAAAGGATGAATTCACTGGTGAGTGAAGCAGCCATATAATCCAGTCACCTTCCAAACACACAATACTCCTGCGGGATATTTGAGGTCTAAACCAAAATATTTCTCATGTGTTCATTGGACAATTCTTGGCTCAGATTTTTTTAAAGACATACTAGGTCAATATTTTTTCTAGTCATTTGTAAAACATAAGATCAGTTTCTCTGTCTTGACTCTGTCTCTCTCACACACTCACACAGATGCAAATGCACATGCATGCACCCATGATGGTCACAATGAGTTTTCAGTGAGCCATTCTTCAATATGAGCAGACAGCCAAGACCTACTCTGCCATAAGGAAAGCCCTTAATATGAAAGATTGACACCAAGCTTATGAGGGCAATATATTTTAGAAATAAATAAAAGGCCCTATAGAGAATAAAAATTCAAAAACAGAATCATATCCTTGAAGATGAGAGGGTATTTCATATAAATACTAAAATATACTGATAGCTCTTATAATAGTGTAATATAACTTAAATATTCAGTAGAAGATACATAAGACAAAATTAAGAAAATTTCTCAAACAGTAAAGGGAAAAAATATAATGGTGTAGAATTAAAAAGATAAGAAAACAAAATTAGTCTAGGAGAACCAAGGTCTGAATATTGATCCTTTCGGGAAACAAAGAAGAAAGCAAGGAAAGGAAAGATGGTAGACATACTCAAGAAAAATCTCCACCACTGAATGATATATTTCAAGCATGGAAGAGTCTACTGAGTGCTCAGCATGGTTGGAAAACAAAAACCACATTAAAGCCACAATGTCATGAAATACTAGAGACAGAGGTATGTAGAAAGCATGCAGGGAATATAAATAAAAGTAAGAAGTCACACACACACACACACACACACACCACACATTGAATGCAAGATGACTTGCGAATTCTCAACCACACAATGGAGGACAAGAGAACAATGTCTTCAAAACACTGAGGGGAAGTGATGGAGAAATTTGACATCTACACTCAGACTATCAATGCACGGGACTTTCTTAAAGGATTCAAATATTTAATGTCACCAAGAGTTTACTTCCTAGGCACCAGAAGAAAATCTCATTTTCCTGCTACCCAGGAAGGGGTCAGGTGCTACTGGTTGGTCACTTATCAGTCCTCAGGGAAGATGAAGTAGCAATCGTCACTGAAAGCAGCAGAGCCCAGGAAAAGACTACTGAAGTACAGACAGGAGCGCAGATTGTGACTAGCTAAGCACTTCCCTACATCCGCCAACACCATCCCAAAGAGAGAGTCCCACAGAGAACGAACAGAGACCCAAGAAGAAGGGTAGGCTTCTGCTAATACAGCCTGCTTGTGTTTAAAGCACCAGTTGAAATAACACCATTGACAGTGGTATGAATGATTTCATATTCATAGTTTTTGATTAATTGCCTATAAGGAGTCAGGGAAGAAAAAGTCCAGCTGAGTGCTATGAATATTTACGTGTATTTCACCCAGATAAAATACATTTAATAACCTCCAAATGGTGCTAAATATCTGCTGTAGCATGGTCAGATGAACAATATGAAAGATCTACGCACCTTAAAATACCAGTTTCTTAAGTTTCTAGGTGTTGAATGACTTCATTTTGACTTCAAACCATGAAATTTTTAAGTAGACACAAATGACATGACTAGCAAGACATGGGTGATATAGTAACCAAGAGCCAAGGCCTTAGAAGTCATCGGACTGTGCTTCAAGTACCACTTTCACCACTCTCTCATTTTTTGACCCTATAAAATGTTCTTCAGATCTTACCTTGTCCTTGTGAAAACTAATAAAACATCAAAATTTTAGACTGCTTTAAGGATTTTGAGTAACTATGAATAAATCACATAGTACTGTGTCTGCCATTTAGAGAATGTCAAATAACTAACAACTGTATGGCATTGTCAGGAAAAGACAATAGAAAAACCAATCCAAAGGAACTAAGGAATGTTACAGTGCTTCTGCAGCTTCCTACTCTGGCATGTTCTAGAAACATTTTATGGCTTTTAGTTAAACTTCATAATTGATCTGACATCACAAAGATGGCAACTCGTGGAGTATGGGTTTGAACACAGACTTCTTTTAATTCCAAAACTGTATGTTTTGCTAAAAAGTTCTAACATGAATTTTGTTAATGCATCATCAAAAAATCCATCAGATCAAAATTTCTGTTTCTGATCTCTACACATCAGTTGGAAAGCCAAAGTCTTTTCAGGACATGGTATAACTGAAAGAAAATGTTTGACAAGAAGAATGAAATAAGCTAAGTCCCAGAAAATGTGTCCTCCATAGAAGATACGACACTCAAGAACCAGATGTGCCAAAGGAGTAGAATGACGAAGTAGAGAATAAAGAGAGAATGAGGGAAACCATTTAGGAGGATGGAAATGAACTACAAAGTAGGTTTTTCCAAATCTGAACACTTTCTGGCCCAAATATTTAAGTTTATATCCATATTAAAGTCTCAATTTTTATGATTAGTATTTCAAACATTGACAGTTAATCAAATTCATTCATACTTAATAATAGCAGAGTCTTATGTCCTATAGAGCTTTAAAAAGTACATAAATTTGGCCTCACCAAGTGCTGATTGTGCTAAGACAGTCTCAAAGAATGCACTGCCAACGTGCTACAGTGTAGGAGACATGGCCAGTCAGTGGTACCCCCATTTTCAACAGGAGATAGAAAACAGGCTGTGTCAGGTGGGTAAGTCAGGAAGTTTTATTTGAGGTAAACATTGAAAATGGATCTGATTTCAATTCATAGAATCTGTCTCAGTTACTGTACTTTATTCAATGGAACACAATGCTCGACACCCACTACTTAAAGGAGGAAAGGTTTATTTTGGCTCACAGTTTGTAGGGATTTCAGTTCATAGCTGCTAGCTCCAAAGCAGACCAAAGCAAAGCAAAGAGGAGAGCTGCTCAGACTGACATGCCAGACAGCAAGGAGGGGGCTCTCAAGGAGGAGGGAAGGAGATGCACCCTTCCAGGCCATGACCCAGTGACCTACCTCCTCCAAACAGGCTTTACCTGCCAACATCACATTTAGCTAGAAATGGATTTAGTGGGCTAATCCATTGATGATTACCATGCCCTTCTGATTCACCCACCTCGGGAACACCCCACCTATGTGCACGTGAGGCTTTGGGGAGCATCTAGACATAAACCAATATGCAAATGAGGTACATTTCTGAGTTTCTCAGAAAATATGATCTAAGTGTAAACTAACTAGCCTTGAAAATTAGGGATCAAAACTGTGGCTTGATGAGCTGATCCTTGCCTTACCTGCTATTACAGAGTAGCCACAGAGCCAGGGAACAGTATGGTCTGCGTGACACTGGCCATCACCTTGGTAATGCCCTGCCACAGCTTACTTTCCAGTTACGTCTTTCTTAATTTCAGGGAAGCACAGTGGACTGATGGCTGCCTACTCCCTGCAGATTCCAAACCTTTCTTTACGTACAACTGTCTTATTACCCCAACCTGTCCTGTACCTTTTTTTGCTAAAAACCACTCCAAAACTCAATTTTTCTTATACTGTCTCTCTCCCAATGTCTCTCCCACTCCAATCCCAACCATTATGTACTGCTGACTCAGCCCCTCCCTTCTCTCCTCCCTCCTCAACCCTACAGTCTGAGACACCTCCAGCCCCACTAGTGCCACCCACGTTACTCTGCTGCTAATTTGCCTCAAACACCCTTCAGTCTTTCTTTCTGTTCCCCAATACCCAGTAGCCCCTAAATACCAACAGGGGTTCAAACCCTTAATCCGCCACTTGTTAATTAATGGGTTTCTAAAGGTCACTCGCTTGCCTTATGACACCCCTATTCTCCCTGTCCTCAAATCCAACAGCTACTATTGCTTAGTCCAAGATCCCAGAGCTATTAACAATGAATTAATGCCAATTCACCCACTGGTGCCAAACCCTCACACTATACTGTCTCATATTCCTACGTGTACCTTTCACTTGCCTGTATTAGCCCTTAAAAATACATTTTGCATTATTCCCTTACACCCCAATTGCCAAGATTTCTTCCCGTCCCTCTCTACTGTAGACCACCCTCAGGCTCTCTCAGCCCCCCATATTCCTGTAACTTGACCACCCTAAAAATATTCTATCTCCTCTCGGACCCCACCTAGAATGCATCAGGCTGCTGGCTCTGCTCCCCCTTCCTTCCCCTCAGCCCTCCCAGCCCTAAGCCTCTCCAGCCCTTCTCCCACACCACCTCACTGACTGCCTCCGCCTTCGGTTCCTCCTTTGGGCCCCTCTCTTGGCTCTCACCACTCCTGGGCCCCCGTGCAGGCCCCTGTGCCATGCTCACGCTGACATCATATCTCACCTCATCTCCCTAGTCCACAACAGGGCAACGAAACTCACCACTCAAAGTTTGAACCAGGTGCTCCGCTCAGAGTTCTCTCACCAGGTGGTGCCCACAGCTGATCCCAATGGCGATCCTATATCCCCCTGCTAACCTCCCCACTTTGCCCCAAGCCAGCCTGAAGCAGCCAGAAAGACCGCATCACCCCATTCCAGAAAAAATAAAAGGGCTGGAATGTGGGTCAGTCTGTCCCCAGAGCCTGTTCATGCCTGGGTTGCAAGAAAAGAAACTTCCCGGGTGTTCAATCTGTACACACTTGGGCTGCAAGGAAAGAAACCTCCCAGAAGTGTTCCAAGCCCAGAAGTTAACTCCACCTAGGACGGTACTCAGTGACAAGCTCTGTCACAAGCTGCTGCTCACACCTGGCTCACCGGTGAAGCCCCCCCGCCCCCGAAATAAACCTTCAAACCCTTTTCTCAAGCCAAAGGGGGCCTGTCTTGGTCTGCAAAGCAGCCCGCCCCCACCCAATCAAGCTTCTCTCTTGCAGCAGAATGTCTGCTCTGGTTTCCTGTGGGTTCTGTTCCATGGACTTCCAGGATGCTGTTATTTCCCTGGACACAGCTAATCATGAACTGAGCTCACAAAAGCAACCAAAATGAGTTCTCTTCTTTTAATTTGCATGTGTATGGATTTTGCTCCAGGGATGGGAAAGCAACTAGTACAATTAGATTTGCTAAGTTTTTGGTACAATACCTAAATAGTAATGAAGAAAATACAGTAAAACCTTGCTTGTCAGCATCATTTACCCTGGAAACATGCTTATAATCCAAACACTTGTAATATCACAAGCAAATTTCCCAGTAAGAAATAATGCAAACTCAGATGATTTATTCCACAACTCAAAAATATTGATGTAAAAATTACCATAGTACTGTAGTATAATAAAAAATAATAAACGAAATTAAAAATATATAGAAAAATTAATTAACATGCACATAACTTTGAAAACTATTGTGGATATTGTGAGGCAGACAAAAGGAAGAACTGTTTTCGTGACTTTCACTATCACTAAGAGAAACACTGTTATCTACTGGCTCAATGGAATCTTTTTCTTTTTGTGCAATATTAACAAGAAACCTAGCCCATGATACTTGCTCTTGCCCCCTTTTATGGATTTCATGGCAAATAGATTCATTATTTTTATTGCTATAGCCTTATTCAAGTGGTGTTTTCTACAAAACTCTCCACTGTTTTCTACATTTTATACATCACCCAATCTCATTTGAAGTGAGAGATTCCTCCACCTTTTTCTCCTCCTCCTCTGAAGACTAGATCTCCTCCATAACCTCTTACTGTTGAAATAATATCACTTAAAATCCTGGAGGGAGAGAAGGAGGGAAGGAGAAAGAGAGAGAGAGAGAGAGAGAGAGAGAGAGAGAGGAGATGGAGACAGGGAGGACTGAATTGACAGATATATGTTATAATTTTCAAAGGCTGCAAATCTTGAAGGTTCCTAGAACAGAAGAATAGATCTATAAACTCCAAAAATCTGTAAAACCCAATAAAGAACTACCTATTAATTTTTGCAACAATATGGGTTTTAAAAAACTCAATTTGATAAGTGAAAGCAATCAGATCCCAAAGGCTGTGTATTTTTTGATATTCATGAAAGTTGATGGAATGTGAGATAATACAGAGTTGTGAGGATGGGCTGACTGCAAAGGCATAGTATAAAAAAGAACGGTGGGAGAATCAAAATTGTTCTGTATGACACATGACGGTATGCATTTGTCAAAAGTTATGACACCATACCTAACAGAGAGGGGACTCTTACTGTGAAAAAACAAACATCTACTCCAAGATTTGTATTTCTCAAATCATAAATATGCTACCTTTAATTGAAAACTATTCTGAGCATCATACAAGTTAGTCTGTCTCTTACCAGGTCAAATATGTAACTCCAAAATTCAGCTCACAACCTACACTGATCGCTAGCCCTCTCCTGTGTCCCAGAGACAGAACTCTACACACAGTTGATTTATTCATGATCTCACTTATTTTCTCTTCTGTGAAGGAAGACATGGCTACTATCCAGCTGTCTTTTGTGCCCCTTAAAGTATAATTTCATTCACCCTAGTCCCAAAAGAGGCCGAAGCAGGAGAAACTCAAGTTTAAATCTTGCATGGGCAATTTAGCAAGAATGTCTCAAAATACATAAATTAATTAATTAACAAACAAATGGAGGGGAATGTAGCTTTGTGTGGAGGTCCTGGGTTCAGTTTCCAGCACTGGGAAAAAAATATTACAAGAAAAAAAATTGAGGGATTAAAATACTCAACAAATAAATTGACCTCTTTAATTTTGTTTTGTCTAGTGTTTATCATACTTAGTTGTGCCCAGAAATTTTTTCCTTTCATATAAATATTTTAATATTTTGAGAGCTTATTTCATTAAGTAATACACTTTGAGAAACAGAGATTTTGAAATATACTTTTGGGTGATACAAGATTAATTCAGAATCAGAGAGAATCTTGAGATCTCAAATGAGTCAAGAGTTCAGGTAAATTATTTTTATCTCCTATTTAGAGACAGTGTGACACTTCCCTTTTTAATGTATCTATTGCTTACAAAACCAAGATCAACATGACAAGGTCAACGTCCACAAATTCACCACCCTTAAGGGTTTACGAACAAGAATCTTCAGAGCCAGCACAGAGAAAAGGGCAAGGCTGGAACCAGGGTGTCAGCCACCTGTTACCACTCCTAAGGGGACTTTGCACAGAGGAATAGCTGATTGGAAGCTTCTGCAGTCTACACCAAATTTCATGCAAGTTCCTCTCTGGCTGACTGGCCTAGAACTATACACAGAGCAGGCCATCACAGAGGTAATAAGGGATGTGTAAAATAAATCACATCACTGTTCTGGTTGGAAACAATACTCACATAATTCAGATTTGACAAACTTTTGAGGGATTCTATTTAGTATCAAAGATTGGATCAAATATTCATTCTGGCTCTACACACACACACACACACACATACCCCTTTAGTAGCACCACTACATGCTACTTTTCTCCGTTTCTGCTAGTCACAATAAAAGAAAAATGAAGAAGTTGGGGAACCTTCATGGGATGTAAACAGCAACACAGTTGGAGGCAATGTTATGTGATAGGAGAAAAAGCTCCAAGTAATTTAACATCTTTGAGTTAAACACTGCATTTTTAAAATCTAAAAATTTAGATAGAATATTTTACTTCCCTGCATATTGTTAAGACTGTATGTCTCTATGAATCACCGTTTAGTGGCATAATCTGAACACATTGGCCCTTTTGCTTTATTACTTCCCAATAATCAGTGGTGATCTCTTGCCCTTGGCTCTTCCTTAACAGTTCTTTGAAATAGTTATTTTGTTACAATAAGCAGTATTTCTCTGATCTTTTACTGTCTGTCTCACAACGCTTGGCATTGACTCTCATTTGTTCACAGGCTCGCCCTCCCTTCTGCTATGCTGTTTTTTGCCATTTGATTAAAGCACAATATACTTCTCTGGGTAATGTAAAGACGCTTAAGAAGAAAAGGTCTTGGGGGTTTGACTATCATAAAATGGATGAAATTGAACTGAAAGGTAATGTTACTTTCAAGTATTCTGATCTGTACTATTACTGATATACTTTCACCAAGTATTGAATACAAATTAACAAGAAAAGATTTTTCTAACTTCGCTGTTTTACCTTTTGATACACATGAAGGATTGTTGATTGATGTATACAGTTAAACTCATTTTAAATTAATGGTTTATATTTATCTGCTCACATCAGTCAGCAAAATGAAAATCATATTTAAGCTATTCATAGTGAGCCATTTTAAGGAAGGGATGCCTGCCTTCACAATTCATCAATATTATAACTCATATGACTCCTACTCAAAAGATTCACCAAGACTAAAGGCAATCAATGGTATCTACAAGTTATTTCATCACGAAAGTTGGTCTTGAGTGAAATAAAACATACACTATATATTTAGTCCTCACACAAAGTTGTCCAAAAAACCATGACAATTTCCCTGAAATTCACCCTGGAGGAGGCAATACCATGGTCAGCCAGTAGATAGCACTAAAGATATTCCAATAAGTGGAGAGAAGGAACTGATTCTTGTTCCACCAGGGAAACCTTAAGTTCATTTTAGATCAGTAGAGGAGAAAGACAGAAGCCCCTAGATACTCAGAAATGGAATTTTTTTTTTTAAAAAAAGCACATCAGCTTCTTAATGGAAACCTCTACTTTATCATTTTAAGAAAATCATACCACTTGTTTCCTAGCAAATTTCTATTTGAAGGTGGAGATAACCAAACATTTGACACGAACTGAAATAATGTGTGAAAGCAGCAGCTAAATGGTAACTCTGAGGTCCAAAGAGCACAAAATGGAGCACACCAGTTGTATCTGACAAACAGAATGAAGACAATTTAAAATGCAACACCTTGTAGTACTCATTGATCCCACTAAAAGCCATAGTTTAAAATTCGCATGCCTGTCAGAATGCAATGCTTGGATAACTAAAAGCCTGGCTGTGAACAAGAAGTTATGATGCCACCTCAACATGGTTAAACTTATTAGTTCGTGTGACTTCCTTGTGTATAAGGCACAACCAACGTCAGTGTTCTGCAAACTCAGTCCATTTGCTTTAGCAAATATGGTGTTTAAAAAGAAAAGCGATGAGTAATGTAATAAACTGCTGTCCCAGCACACACAGAAAGTTTAGGCATTAAAAGTCTGAATATGAGTATCAAAAAAGGATCTGTCAAAAAATTGGAGGCACATGAGCAAAAGGTAAGAGGCATCAGGAAAATACTCTGTGATAAAATGAAAGAAATGCTGTAACTTCAAATTCCTTCTGCAGCAAATTGGTGGTGGGGTGACAAATATTGCCTTAGGAAAATTAGTAGAAAGCTTTTTATTCCCACTCTTCAGGGCTCAACTTCAAACTTTCTCCAGCTCCTGCTCTAGCTCACTTTAACA